>JBBPBX010074425.1:0-16367 GCA_038048925.1 Garcialebias charrua
TTTCTGATCATTTTTGAGCAATCTTGGGCAACAGGAAGTAGGTCTTCAGTTTACACGGTCACAAATTAATGTAGAACACCGGACGCCATTTTAGGTTCAGTCACTGGGGTCTCCGGTCACAAATTAATGTAGAACACCGGACGCCATTTTAGGTTAGCTGCCCGGGAGCCGCCGAAGACTGGTGACCAGGATGGCTTCATATGGATTAATTACGAGCTGGAAACGTCTCTGTGAACTTTGTGGATGTCTCAGGCAGCAGCGGATTTATCGCTGATCGTGCCAGGCCGCCGCGCGAACACCTCCGGCCAGGCTCTGGCCTGGCTAGCTCCAGAAGCTAACACGGGAGCTAACACGGGAGCCGGCCGAAGACTGGTGACCAGGATGGCTTCATATGGATTAATTACGAGCTGGAAACGTCTCTGTGAACTTTGTGGATGTCTCAGGCAGCAGCAGCAGCTGCAGATTGATCGCGCCGCCGCTCCAACACCAGCTCATGGCTTGGCTAGCAGAAGCTAGCCAGCTAGCTAACACAGGTCTGGAGCAGCTGCGGTGGTTCACTGGCCGGCCGCCGCGCTGCTCGGCCCGACAACAATCAACGCATGGCAACCTAAGATGTCGGCTTTGACCATCTCAAAGTAAGAAAATATATTTTTATTTATTCTGTAAATGTGAATAGCAATGTTTAACATTACAGTACACTACTGTACATGCTTAAATGTGTGCGCGCGCTCCGTTAGCATGATAAATAAAGGTTGAATGAATGAATGAATGAATAATTTTTTTTTTAAAAATAATTTTCACCCCCTACCTACGGCAGAATCGAGCTGCGAACCGTTCTTAGGTCCCGAACTCGTTCGTAACACGGGGGTTCCCTGTATCTAATTTAAATGATAAAATTATTTTAAAGACCTTTAGGTTAAAAAACACTCCACATTACAGGTTTTTTGTTTATTTGTTGTTAAATTGAACAAAAATATATTTTATGTCAGTTTGTGGGTAAAGAAAGTCATTTTCCTCTTTTAATTTGTCCAAAAGTATTTTTTGTTAATTTTTTAAAGATTTCAGTTGAGAGTTTTTGAAGACCCTCCAGCCCCCCGGACCCTCCAGAACCGTTAGCTGAAAATGATGCAGTGTTTTTGTTAAATGTGCACGTGTTGCTCGGTGGTCAGACATGGAGGTTTTGTTTTCCTGAAAGTGTCCTCGTGCACGACACCAGTTTGTGTTTCATTAGTTCTTCTACTGAAGCAGATGTTTTAGCAGCTGCTGCATCAACTATTGACGTCCTGCTTTGGGGGAAGCCAACAGGAGTCAGACGTTCTGAGCTGAGGAGCGCACGATTCTTCAGCCTGCATGCACGTGGAACAGCTTCTCATACTAAATGTTGACTTGTGCACAATAAAAGTGTCTTTTTGCTCTTTACACTCCAACTAAAACTATTTTGTGGGACGAGACGAGACTCGGCAGCAGCGTCCAGCTGGGAACAACGCAGCACTTCCAGGGTACGTTGAAGTCTGTCCCGGTAATCTTTACAGAGGTTTACACATGGAACAAGGAAAACTTCACCAAGTCAGCTAATACAACAATTAAAAGTACAGAGATGAAGGTCAGAAACATTACTGATAGCAATGTTTTTATGATGAGACAAAGATGTGATGAAAAGTTGTATTTATAACGGTTTCAAACGGCTGATTGTCCCTGATGAACACTAAAGGGCCGTAAAGTTACTGTGAGCTTACAGGAGCATTTCAAACTATTCTGACTAAATAAAAGACTTTACAAGGATTTTTAGTCTTTGTCAGGAACACCTGTGGTTATTGACAGCACCAAAATAAAACATTAGAATGTGGGGCTGATTTTAGACCATCAAAGGGTTAAATGAAACATGAATAAATTGTGAAGTATCAGGGAATGATTTTAGTTGGAAAAACATAGAAAACCTCCAACAGCTGCAGTGAACTGACCTCAGAACCTCCAGTCTACAGTTTGGACTCTCCAGGAAACCACAGAGCTCCTTCACTCCAGAGTCAGACAGGTTGTTGTAACTCAGGCCCAGTTGTGTCAGATGGGAGGGGTTGGACTTCAGAGCTGAGCCCAGAGAAGAACAGATGATCTCTGACAAACTGCAGTTCTCCAATCTGAATAAAGAATAAAAGATGTGAGCTGAAGGAACAGGATGCAGGTTCAAACTGAAATATGAACTAAATGATTGAAGTGGACAGAATTAGTTTTACTGGATGTTAGAGACACAAAAACTGAATCCATTCAAGGTCGTAAAGTTTTCATTTTAAACATTTCTCTAACTTTTGCTACTTCCTAGAGTCTGACATAGGTTATTAAAAAGCTTGTTAAACATGTGAGTGGGTCGTTAGCGCCACCAAGGGGTGGGAACTGCATGTACTGCACATATGTTAAAGTCAAGGCCCGCGGGCCAGATTTGGCCCGCAAATAAATGATCTATGGCCCCCTGGATGATATTTACCATACCATACCATACCATTTTAACCATAACCTGGAGACAGTAATTCACGCATTTATTACATCTAGGCTTGATTACGGCAATTCACTTCTGCTTGGCGTCAGTCAGGTCACCATTGCACGATTACAACTGGTTCAGAACGCAGCAGCCAGATTTTTAACCAGCACACGCAAAAGAGAGCACATTACACCAGTCTTGGCCTCCCTGCCCTGGCTACCGGTTCATCTTAGAATCCAGTTCAAAATTCTCCTGTACGTCTACAAATCACTGAACAGTCTCGCCCCCGCCGATCTCTCGGATTTGATACACCCATATGTCCCACCACGTGCTTTGAGGTCAGAGGACCGGGTACTTTTGAGAGTTCCAGTAACTTGCCTTAAGCGCAGAGGTGACAGGGCCTTCTCCGTAGCAGGCCCAAGACTCTAGAACAGGGGTGTTAAACATGCGGCCCGCGGGCCGTATCCGGCCCGCCAGGGGGTTTTAGTCGGCTCGCGGATGAATCTGAATCATTAAAAAAAAAGAATAAACGCTATTTTCTTAAAAATATGCAGTTCCTATGTTGTCCGCTAGAGGCGCTGTGTTTTAGTCAGTTCCTATGTTGTCCTACTCAAACCGGCTGCCTCTAGGACCCAGCGGCGCTGTGTTTTAGTATGGGAGACGTAGCAGATAGCAACAGACTCCGCTCATTTTCCCTGTGTCCGTGTGCGCAGCAGGCGTTCATCCTGATGTGAAACAGTACAAAAAAAGATTTCAGGGTTGCTGAGGGAGTTTGAGAAAAGATTTCAGGTCTTTAGAAGAATAGAATATATCTTTATTGACAGGGCACATGATTGAAATTACGCACAAGTCTTAAAAGATGGGCCGAGTGCACAAAGCCGCAGTCATGTCGGCATTCACAAAGGTGAACTCGAGACAGAATTAGCAGTTTTTCTCTCATCACTCACCATCAGAGCTTCTGATGTGCCTGTTGACTGCAAAGCTCATTTTATGTGTTCACAATTGCTTCCTAGATGTGGAAAATGGATTTAAAATGCATTCATTTCTAAATTTTGATGGGTTTGATGCATTTTTAACATGTAGGAAAGTGTTTTAACAAAACTGTTTGTTTTTTTATGTCCAGAGGACCAGACTTAGCTTTTTTAGATTTTTCTACCTGGATTATTGAGCATGCATCAGGGTATTTAACAAAACAGTTTGTTGACAATGTTTTAAAACGTGCAATACTGATCAGTTTTTTAATGTGTAATGTAAATTACAATTAATTAAATGTAAATATTTTTATAATTTATTTATTCTTTGCACTAATACACTAATACAATTCCAGCCCCCTATGAGGAGCCCCAAAGCGCTTTACACTACCAACCATCCACCTATTCATACACATATTCATACACCGTTAGTGGTAGTCTGTCTCACCTAATGAGCTTGTTTGATTCAAAATGACCGCCTCACCTAATAAGCTTGTTTGATTCAAAATGGCCACCCAAAATGGCCACCTCACCTAATTAGCTAGTTTGATACAAGCTAGTTTGATACAAGCTAGTTTGCTAGCCTAATCCACGCCAACAGAATGACCTCATATACATACCAATGGCTGCAAAAATGCTAATGTGATACAAGCTAGTTTGATACAAGCTAGTTTGCTAGCCTGTTTGATCCAAAATCGCCGCCTCACCTAATGAGCTTGTTTGATCCAAAATGGAGTCCTCACCTAATGAGCTTGTTTGATTCAAAATGGCCGCCTCACCTAATGAGCTTAATTGATTCAAAATGGCCGCCTCATGTAATGAGCATGTTTGATCCAAGATGGCCGCCTCACCTAATGAGCTTGTTTGATCCAAAATGGCCACCTCACCTAATGAGCTTGTTTGATCCAAAATGGCCGCTTCACCTAATGAGCATATTTGATTCAAAATGGCCACCTCACCTTATGAGCTTGTTTGATTCAAAATGGCCACCTCACCTAATAAGCTTGTTTGATTCAAAATGGCCACCCAAAATGGCCGCCTCACCTAATTAGCTAGTTTGATACAAGCTAGTTTGATACAAGCTAGTTTGCTAGCCTAATCCACGCCAACAGAATGACCTCATATACATACCAATGGCTGCAAAAATGCTAATGTGATACAAGCTAGTTTGATACAAGCTAGTTTGCTAGCCTGTTTGATCCAAAATGGCCGCCTCACCTAATGAGCTTGTTTGATCCAAAATGGAGTCCTCACCTAATGAGCTTGTTTGATTCAAAATGGCCGCCTCACCTAATGAGCTTAATTGATTCAAAATGGCCGCCTCATGTAATGAGCATGTTTGATCCAAGATGGCCGCCTCACCTAATGAGCTTGTTTGATCCAAAATGGCCACCTCACCTAATGAGCTTGTTTGATCCAAAATGGCCGCTTCACCTAATGAGCATATTTGATTCAAAATGGCCGCCTCACCTTATGAGCTTGTTTGATTCAAAATGGCCACCTCACCTAATAAGCTTGTTTGATTCAAAATGGCCGTCCAAAATGGCCGTCTCACCTAATTAGCTAGTTTGATACAAGCTAGTTTGATACAAGCTAGTTTGCTAGCCTAATCCACGCAACAGAATGACCTCATATACATACCAATGGCTGCAAAAATGCTAATGTGATACCAGCTAGTTTGATACAAGCTAGTTTGCTAGCCTGTTTGATCCAAAATGGCCGCCTCACCTAATGAGCTTGTTTGATCCAAAATGGCCACCTCACCTAATGAGCTTGTTTGATCCAAAATGGCCGCCTCACCTAATGAGCATATTTGATTCAAAATGGCCGCTTCACCTTATGAGCTTGTTTGATTCAAAATGGCCGCCTCACCTAATGACCATGTTTGATTCAAAATGGCCGTCTCACCTAATGAGCATGTTTGATTCAAACTGACCGCCTCACCTAATAAGCTTGTTTGATTCAAAATGGCCGCCTCACCTAATTAGCTAGTTTCATACAAAATGCCCCAAAGGCATCCTCCACACCAACAGAATGGCCTCATATACATACCAATGGCTGCAAAAATGCTAATTCAAGTTGTCATTTGACAAACCCATGGGAAGTCTAGGTAGAATGTCAAATGACAAACTCCCATGGGAAGTCTAGGTAGTATGTCAAATGACAAAGGCTTTGGTAGTACTGGTGTTAAAGGTCAAATAAAACAAATAAAATCAATAATAGTATCAACTAAGATCAAAGATAGAATCATGAGGAGGTAGAGTAGGCTCGCTTAAAAAGAAAGGTCTTCAAGCCGCTTTTAAAGTCAACCAGTGACTGTGGAGCTCTCAGGCCATCAGGGAGAGAGTTCCAAAGGAGGAGGGCAGCCACATTGAAAGCCCGGTCTCCCATGGTCCTCTAATTGGTTCTCGGAATGTGAAGAAGATTACTGTTCTGTGACCGTAGAGACCGGGTGGATGAATATTTAACAAGAATGTCCTTTAGATAATCTGGTGAAGTTCCGTGTAAGCATTGATGTGTAATGAGAGCAGTTTTGTACTGAATTCTGTAGGCGACAGGAAGCCAATGGAGGTTCTGGAGAATGGGCGTAATATGTTCAAATTTACGAACTCTCAACAAAATCCTTGCTGCACTGTTTTGAATATATTGAAGCTTCTGAAGGTATTTGCCAGGGATTCCAATAAACAGGGAGTTGCAGTAGTCGAGCCTGGAGGAGACAAAAGCATGGACGAGCTTCTCAGCATCAGAAAAAGTTAGGGATGGGCGAAGTCTGGAGATGTTTCGAAGATGGAAGAAGCAGGTTTTAAACAGAAGCTTAATGTGATTTTCAAATGTAAGATGAGAGTCCATTTTTATTCCAAGATTTGTAACAGAGGTGGAGAGGGGGATGTCTTGTCCAGAAAAGGAAATTGTTGTTATAGTTGATGTTTGTACCTGGTGAGGGGTGCCAATCATTAGCTGTGTTTCCATCCATTTTCATTTCGATTTTTGAGCTAATTTTTGAAATCTCGCAAATATGTAAATACAAATTAATGCGAAGCAGAAGTGTTTCCATCTGCTGGCTTGAAGCGCATCTACCAAGCCACGCACAGCGTCATTACGTCAGACGTCAGCGTCATTACGTCAGACGTCAGCACTGCGCATGTCTACAGTAAACAGGAAGTAGCAGTTGAAAACAGAACCTGGCCACACATCTCGTCAAAATGGAGAGAATATTTCAGGTACGTGTTGCTATCGGTCGAGTTGTATTTATTCTGTCATACAAACTAGTTTTAGCGATGTTACATGTTGTCCGGAGCGGAAACAGCTGATCAGTCACGTGACGTGAATGTTCGCTTCGGCAGCACGAGTCGGCAAATGTGTTTCCATCTGTCGCTGTGCGCATCTGCTCATTTTCGAACATCCCAAAAACCACCTCAAGCGAGCGTATAAACTTTTTGGCGAACTTGAGAAAGTAAATACGGATTTTGCCGTTTCCATTAAGCTTTTCTGCTGCGATACTTCAAAATGCGCACCTAGAAACCTTGATGGAAACACGGCTAGTATGGCCTCAGTCTTGGAGCAGTTTAATTGAAGAAAGTTCTGATTCAAACATGCCCTTATTCTCCAGGCAAGTAGAGAGGGTAGTGAGAGAAGATGGAGATGACAATGGGGAAGATGAGGATGTTCCAGTACTGATGTAAAGCTGTGTATCGTCGGTATAACAGTGAAAAGAAATGTTGAACTGATTAATAATTTGACCTAAAGGTAGCATGTAAAGGGAAAACAGCAGGGGCCCCAAAACTGACCCCTGAGGAACACCACAGGAGACAGTAGTTATGTTTACATGGGCAAAATTCTGTGACTGGATTGAAATGTGCTCTGATTGCATAATGAGATAGCACCGTTTACATGGGCACAATCCGTTCATGAGGAGTGTTTACATGCAGCAGGCATTTATTCTGATCAGAAGTTCTGACATGCGCAGAGTGGTACACTCCCCTTAAAAAAAAAAACGAAGAGGAAGTTACTTTCGTAAAAACCACAGAAGAAGAAGTTACTTCCGGGACGAAAGTAAACATACGTGTCCAAAATGGACCCGCGCCCGATTGTAATGACGGTGACTGAGTTTTTACTGCACTCCCTGAATGAACTACAGGTGAAGCAGCGCGTGCTTTTAGTTTTTTTATTCACAGGATGAGAGCGCTGGACGTCCTCTGTCCTCCAAGCTGTCGTGGACAACAACTTTTGGTAAGATAATAAAAACGCTGTATGCTAATAAACTTTTTTGTCCTTTATTTTTCTACCTGTCTGCGTGATACTGTCTGTATTTGTTATTAATTACTATTCTTTCTCTGTTTTCCTGTTTCTGGAGCATCAGTGTCACGATGCCAGGCATGATGCCAATGTCCTGCGCCACTCAGACCTCTATCAAAGGGCTCATCTGTTGACAAAAGTAAGGCTAATACAGTACTGTATTTACTACATTGTATTTAGTATTACTGCAACGATTACAGCTAAGTACAGTATCTCAAAGTAGAGATGCTTAGCTGTAAAGTTTTATTTAAAATAAAATTTGTTTGAACCATGTCTTTAAACAAATAGTTAAATGTTGCCAAAATGTAAGGCTAACATTTACTATATTGTATTTAATTTTACAACTATTACAGCTAAGTATATCAGTAGACATACTTAGCTGTAAAGTTTTCTTTCAAATAAAATTTGTTTGAACCATAACTTTAAACAAATAAAAAGTTGAACACTAAATATTGGCATGTCCTTTTTTGCAGTCTGTGAGGAACATTGAAGCAAAGGACGTCCGTCTCTTCATTGTTGGTGATCCTGCATACCTGCTGTTGGACTGGCTCGTCAAATGATACCCAAACTGTCCTCATCTGACTCCTCAACAAGTCATTTAATGTTTACCTTTGAGAGTCAGATGGAGGTAGAGATGACCTTCAGGTTGCTGAAGTCACAGTAGAGTTCTTCTAAAAAGATACTTGTCATGTATTTGTGTTCACATGCAGTTAACATTTGTATAAAATTATTATTACAATAAAAAACTGCAAATACTAGTGAACATCTGAGCTCTTTAATGGACCAAACATTTTAACACATTCTTGTAAACAGTTGAAATTGCTTGTTTGAAACAAGTTTCATTCTTAGTGCAATTTGAGGTATATCAGAAAAACATAAAAATTAAACGTTCAAAACGTTTGAACAAAACAGACGATGTGCACAGATCAAATCTTGTAATGATGACAACAAAAAAACATTATTTGGTCATTTAAAAACTACAGTAACCTGTAATTCAGTAACTTCTTTAACAACTCATCACATACTTTCACAATTTCATGTATGCATGTGATTTAGGACAACAAAATTGGTGACAAAATAATCGTAAACTTCCAAAATGTATGTTTCTGTATCCTGATAGAGCAGCAAATGTGTTTTTATCCTGTGAGTCATGCAGAAACTCAGAGTCCTTATTAAACCACCTGACTGTATTAAGTTAGGACATCTTAATTGTACCATAAACTATCAATCCTAATGTCTGTGTAAAAAATACATTTACAGATCTGTCAGGGGACAAAGAAACATGGTTGTGGAGAATTGAAACATTTTCAAATCAGTTTTGAGTTGTTCTAAAGCACATGTGTGAACTTCTTGGGATTTCTCAGTAGAAGACGTGGGACTCTTGCATCTTCTGCCACTGCCACCATCACCTGCCACCATCACCTGCCACTGTCTGTTGTGTGCTGCTGCCAGCTGCCTCTTCAAAGCTGGACTCATCATCTGAAAAACAAACAAAATAAAGTTTAACTGGACCCCTGATATGTTGAAATGTGTTAGGTTAATTATGTCTGGTTAGTTGGAGTTTTAATGTACAATACAGTATACTATAGTTCTATGCAAGCCCTACAGCTACTCTTATTTCTTATTATAATTAAATTTTTACATATTTGTTGTTTCTAATTACTCAAGTAATACAGTACAGAGGGTTAATGTGTTTTGAAGAGTCTAACTTACCAGAAAGGATGCTTTGCTCCTGGTTAGCTTCCTCTCCTCAGATTCCTCTCCTCCTCATCACCTAGATCCACACCGCTGCCTGCTGTGTTGGAAGTGACAGATCTCATCAGTTCATCCATCAACACGTAAAATAAAAAAGTGGTGGGGTCGTAGCCACTTGTCCCGTTGTTGTTTTTAGCTTTGTAGCACTTAGCTTTCAAGCTCTTCCAGCGATCTCCGGCTTCTTCCAGCTTTTCATGTACTTGTTTAAATAACTCTACACGTTCGGTCAAGGCGTTCGATAGTTTTGAGCTATTTTAACGTTTCCATTACAAATGTTGCATCGCTCACCGACCAGTTTTGCTTCCCCACCATGCGTTAGCATCTACCCACTAGCCAGCCCAGGCGGAGAAGTAAACACGAGGGGGGAGAGGGAGGGAGGGATGGGGGTGCGCGCAGCGCACATGCGCAGTCAGGACAGTTTCCCACAGTCCGGTAAAAGGAACAGATCATGTGTTTACATGCGCACACATCGGGCTACGGATCGGCGTAAACCACCCGTTTCGAACGGATCGCAAATTAGGTCGGATCACGCCGAATACACAAAAAATAACCCGACCGGGGTGTTTACATGACGCACTTTTGATCCGATCGGCCGTTTGATCCGATTACTTATGTCCATGTAAACATAGCTACTGTAAGTAGGTGGAAGAGCAATATGGTTCTTTACAGAGCTTGCTGCTACAATCACTCGATCAGAAAAGCAACAACACATTAGATGCAAATTCAGAAGGTTAGTGTAATGCAAAAAAAGAAAATGAGCAAGAACAAAATTGTCACATTTGAGTTTTTTTTTTAACAAAGTTAAACTTTGTTTTGTCTCTATAAAAGGGCAGCGGTAATGCAAATGTCAAAGTGGACTCCCACCTCAAAGTCAAAGTCAAAGTCAACTTTATTGTCAGAACTGCAATATGTACAGGACATACACAGGATTGAAATTGCGTTTCTCTCAGTCCCTCGGTGCAACAGTAACCATTTAAACACTAAAACACTGAAACATTTAATAAACATAAGCATAAAATAGTAAAAGTGTAACACTGTCCTGAGTTTTTGCATAGTAGTATAAAAGTATGAAAATTTACACCAACACTAAAACACTAAACATTTAATGAACATAAGCATAAAATGAAATAATAAAAGTGTAATACTGTCCTGAGTTTTTGCATAGTAGTATAAAAAAGTATAAAAAGTATATCTATAAAATAAACTGAAGGTTCTAGCATTGACATTTGCAAAGAGTGGCAAAGCAGCATATGAGTTAATGTACACAGTATATGTATGAGGTAGTAGTTGATGTTGGTATAGAGGCAAAAGTGGCATATGCAGTAAGGCACATTGGGCATCCTTAAATAAGGCTGGTCAGAGAATACTGTATATGTATCAGCAGTAGTGTAGATATAAAAGTAGTGTAAATGTAAACAGTAGTAATAAATGTAAACAGTATTAATAAATGTAAACAGTGAATGTAAACAGTAGTATGTAAACAGTGAATGTAAACAGTAGTATGACTATAGGCAGTAATGTAATACAAACATTAGTGCAAATATGAGAAGTAGTGCAAACTGAATGAGCACATGACCGAGAGTTTAGTGAATAACCCGTTTGATGACACAGAGTCCAGTGTTAAAATCTTTGTGTTGTGTGGTAATGTGTGAGAAAGTTTTTTGTGTTAAGGCAGTTCAAATGGGAGGGGAGGCAGAGCAGGCAGAGTGTTTAGCATCCTGACTGCCTGATGAACAGAGCTGTCTCTCAGTCTGCTGGTTCGAGCCTGGAGACTTCTCAGTCTCCTCCCTGATGGCAGCAGTCTGAAGCAGCTGTGTAGTGGGTGTGTGGGATCACCTGCCATGCAGAGGGCTTTCCGAGTGAGGCGGTTGCTGTGTAAGTCCTGCAGTGAGGGGAAGGAGGTGCCGACGATCTTCTCAGCTGCTCTCACGATGCGCTGGAGGCTCTTGCGGCAGGATGCAGTACATGCACCAAACCACACAGTGATGCAGCTTGTCAGGACACTTTCTATGGCACCTCTGTAGAAGGTGCACATGATGGGGGTTGAAGCTCCAGCCCTTTTCAGCTTGCGGAGAAAGTAGAGAGCGCTGGTGAGCCTTCTTGGCCAGTGCTGCAGTGTTCCTGCTCCAGGACAGGTCCTTTGAGACGTGCACTCCCAGGAACTTGGTGCTGTCTACTCTCTCCACTGCGGTGCTGTTGATGGTCAGAGGGGCATGTTGTGCATCCCTCTTCCTGAAGTCCACGACAATCTCCTTTGTCTTCTCCACGTTGAGAGTGAGATTGTTGTGTCCGCACCACAAGGCCAGGCGGCTCACCTCGTTCCTGTAGTCCGTCTCATCGTTGTTGCTGATGAGACCTACCACTGTTGTGTCGTCCGCAAACTTGATGAAGTGGTTGGAGCTGTATGATGGTGTGCAGTCGTGTGTTAGCAGGGTGAATAGAAGGGGGCTCAGCACACATCCTTGTGGGGCCCCTGTGTTCAATGTGATGGTGCTAGATGTGTTACTCCCGACCCGTACTGTCTGTGGTCTCCCGGTCAGGAAGTCTAGCAGCCAGTTACACATTGAGGTGTTCAGCCCCAGACTGTCCAGTTTAAGGATGAGCTGTTGGGGGATGATGGTGTTGAATGCCGAGCTGAAGTCGATGAACAGCATTCTAACATAAGAGTCCTTCAAAGTCAAAAGTCAAAGTCAACTTTATTGTCAGAACTGCAATATGTACAGGACATACACAGGACCGAAATTGCGTTTCTCTCAGTCCCTCGGTGCAACAGTAACCATCTAAACACTAAACACTAAAACATTTAATAAACATAAGCATAAAATAGTAAAAGTGTAACATTGTCCTGAGTGTTACACTTTTACTATTTTATAAAATATTTTATATTTTTACTATTTTTTTGTCCAGATGTGTGAGAGCTGTGTGGAGGGCAGAGGAGATGGCATCGTCGGTTGAGCGATTAGGTCGGTATGCAAATTGGAAGGGATCCAGGGAGGCAGGGAGGACAGATGTGATGCTTTTCATGACTAGCCGTTCAAAGCACTTCATCAGGATGGGGGTGAGTGCTACTGGGCGATAGTCATTGAGGCATGCGGGCGTTGCCTTCTTTGGGACAGGGATGATGGTGGTGGCTTTGAAACAGGTGGGGACGATGGCCTGGCTCAGTGAGATGTTAAAGATGTCCGTGAAGACCGCTGCGAGTTCCCCTGCACAGTCCTTCAGCACACGACCAGGTATCAAAAGTCAAAGTCAACTTTATTGTCAGATCTGCAATATGTACTGTACAGGACATACACAGGACCGAAATTGCGTTTCTCTCAGTCCCTCGGTGCAACAGTAAACATCTAAACATTGAAACACTGAAACATATAATAATAGACATAAGCATAAAATAGTAAAACTAACACTGTCCTGAGTTTTTTTTTTTTTTTTGCATAGCGGTGCAAGAGCATGAAAATCCACACCAACTCTAAAACTAAAACATTAAACATTTAATGAACATAATACTGTCCTGAGTTTTTGCATACTAGCACAAAAAAAAGAGTATAAAAAGTATAACTAAAATAAACTAAAGGTTTCTAGCATTGACATTTGCAAAGTGGCAAAGCAGCGTATGAGTCAATGTACACAGTATATGTATGAGGTAGTAGTTGATGTTGTTATAGAGGCAAAAAGTGGCATATGCAGTAAGGCACATTGGGCATCCCTAAATAAGACCGTTCAGAGCACACTGTATATGTACCAGCAGTGGTGTAGATATTAGAGTAGTGTAAATAAATGTAAACAGTAGTAATTACATGTAAGCAGTAGTAATAAAAGTAAACAGTATTAATAAATGTAAACAGAGAATGTAAACAGTATTATGATTATAGGCAGTGATGTAATACAGACATTAGTGCAAGTATGAGAATTAGTGCAAACTGTATGAGCACATGACCGAGAGTTTAGTGAAAAACTTTGTGTTGAGTGATAATGTGTGAGAAAGTTTTAGTGTTAAGGCAGTTCAAATGGGAGGGGGGGCAGAGCAGGCAGAGTGTTTAGCATTCTGACTGCCTGATGAACAGAGCTGTCTCTCAGTCTGCTGGTTCGAGCCTGGAGACTCCTCAGTCTCCTCCCTGATGGCAGCAGTCTGAAGCAGCTGTGTAGTGGGTGTGTGGGATCACCTGCCATGCGGTGGGCTTTCCGAGTGAGGCGTTTGCTGTGTAAGTCCTGCAGTGAGGGCAAGGAGGTGCCCACGATCTTCTCAGCTGCTCTCACAATGCGCTGGAGGCTCTTGCGGCAGGATGCAGTACATGCACCAAACCACACAGTGATGCAGCTGGTCAGGACACTTTCTATGGCACCTCTGTAGAAGGTGCTCATGATGGGGGTTGAAGCTCCAGCCCTTTTCAGCTTGCGGAGAAAGTAGAGACGCTGGTGAGCCTTCTTTGCCAGTGCTGCAGTGTTCCTGCTCCAGGACAGGTCCTTTGAGACGTGCACTCCCAGGAACTTGGTGCTGTCTACTCTCTCCACTGCGGTGCTGTTGATGGTCAGAGGGGCATGTTGGGCATCCTTCTTCCTGAAGTCCACAACAATCTCCTTTGTCTTCTCCACGTTGAGAGTGAGATTGTTGTGTCCGCACCACAAGGTTGTCAGGACCAGAGGCCTTCCGGGCGTTAATCTTGATGAATGATCGCCTTACGCTGTCTGAGGACAGCGCCAGCACCTGGCCATCAGGAGAGGGGGGGGGTTTATGTGCAGGTGTGCTGTTACTTGCATCAAACCGAGCAAAGAACTCATTCAGTTCATTCAGCGTAGAGGTTGAGCTGTCACAGGTCTGGGGGGTATATATAGGTCACCTAGTGGTCTAATACAGAGCAGTTACGGTAGTTTAGTAGTTTAGTATAGCAGCATAGGCCATGCAAAGGGCGCTATCCATCCAAATGCCACCAAAAATAGAGGAACAAAAAATAATAATTTTCACTATTTTATACTACTACACTAAACAAAAAGCATACAGTAAATGCAACACTTTTGTTTTTTCTCCCATTTTCCATGAGCTGAATTTAAAAATCAATAACTTTTTCTTTGTACACAATAAGCCTTTTTTTCTCTCAAATATTGTTTACAAATTTGCGTAAGTCTATGTTAATGATCACTTCTCATTTGCAGAGATCACCATCCACCTCACAAGTGTGGCATATCAAGATTCTGATTAGGCAGCATGATTACTGAACAGGTGTGCCTTAGGCTAGCCACAACAAAAGGCCACTCTACAATGTGCAGCTTTATCAGACAGCACAATGTCACAGATGTTGCAAGTTTTAAAGGAGCATGCAGTTGGAATGCTGATTGCAGGAATGTCCATCAGAACTGTTGCCCGTAAATTGAATGTTCATTTTTTTATACCATAAGCCGTCTCCAAATGCATTTCAGAGAGTTTAGTGATACATCCAAACAGCCTCACAACCGCAGACTATGTGTAACCACACCAGCCAAGAACCTCTACATCAAGCATGCTCAAATCCAAGATCGTCTAAGATCAGCTACTCAGACAGCTGCTGCAACAATCGGTTTGCATAACCCAAAAATGTTTGCACAAACTGTTAGAAACCCTATCTGGTATGGTTGGAGAGGTTTTCTCTTTACAGATGATTCATGTTTTTTATGGTACTGGGCAGATGTCAGGATGTATGGTGCTGTGTGAGTGAGTGGTTTGTTGATGTCAATGTTGTAAATCAAGTGACCCATTGTGTTGTGGGGTTACCGTATGTATCGTGGGATTATGATATGGGCAGCCATATTTTACGAACAATGGTGCATTTTATTGATGGAATTTTGAATGCACATAAATACTGTAATGAGATCTTGACACATTATTGTCCCATTCATCCACAACCATCATCTTATGTTGCAGCATGATAATGCAGGGCCCATTGTTGCAAGGATCTGTACCAGGGGTGGCTGGCCAATAGGGGGCGCTAGGGGGCCGTCCCACTGGAACTTCTGGAGCTATTCACCATTTTACATTGAAATCTTAAAAAATAATAATAATTAAAATGAAATTAATAAAATAAAAATATTTCAAAATTTATGTATATATGTTTTTAGTTGTGTAGGATAAATATTTTATAGGCAATGATGTGTATATTGTTTGTTTAAAAAAAACGGTTTCTGATTGGTGACGTATTTCCGGTCCTGGGGGCGCATGAATCGAATCCATAGACTCTAGTTAAAAATGGCACATGTGCAGTTATTCCACAACGTTGCAAGAGAATGGGAAGATGCTGGGCGCAGATTTTTGTGCCTTGGGCACGTCCAACGTGAGCTGTACCTACCGATCACGTGCTTCTGGGCTTTTTTTTTTTTGTCTGGGAACAGAGCCGTGCAGTGACTCAAGCTGGCTGGCTGTAGGTAGGTTTTCATTGAAAGCCCTTTATCTAATGCCTATTTGCCATTTCTGACTGATATGCCTTTCAACTTTTAGAAGTCTTTGCTTGTGAAAAAGCCAACCGTTATCAGACTATGTATGAAATATTATTTCGCTGTCAGCAACGCATTTTAGACAATACAGGAATCTGTTATCACACACAAAAAGACTAAAGGACAGCTATTATCCACAGGCTGTCAGATTACTGGACTCTCATTAAGTAACACTGAACAACTGGAAATAACTTTGCACCAAGCCACATCTGTGACAACTAATATGGCTAATATTAGCTTGTGACAGCTAATATTTTTATTGCTGCTGCACTGTGGCTGTAACATGTATGATACAGTATATAGTGTATCTACCTTACCATCATAATTCAATCTCAACGTCACTACCTGTGCAATAACCTGTAACACAACCTGTGTAGTATATGTTAATTATGTGCAATATATATATATAT
>JBBPBX010074426.1:0-17581 GCA_038048925.1 Garcialebias charrua
CAATCAGAACCAACAGGTGTCCTCATGTAAAGTTTAGACACTGGGACTGAAGGTCTTTCCAGGGAGTTTGCATGTTCTCATGCATGGGAGGCTCTTTTTTTTTTTATAGTCCAGTTTCCTCCCACAGTGAACAAACATGGATGTTAGATTTATTGTTTTTCTAAATGAACCCTAGAAATGAGAGACTGCGTGCATGAAGTGCAGTGTTGTGTGTGCATTGGCCCTGCGATGCTCTGGTGACTTGTGCCCTGCTTCTTACCCACTGACTGGAAGAAACTGCACCTTCACTCTGAAGGGTTAAATCAGTGCAGAAAACACAAGGTTGGGTTTGAAGAAGTTGGATCTTGTGTTCTCATTGATCTTCAGTGCTGGTGTCCACAAACACAATCTGTGGGATCTCACTGACATGTGCATGCTCATATTCATCCTGTTCTTCATCCAGCAGCTCCTCATTCACTTCACACTGGTAGAAATATGATGTTAGTTACACATATATTCAAATGACTAAACAAAAACAAGTGTGTATGATTTCTCACCAGTATTTTGTTCCTTCTTCATTTGGCTGCTCCCTTGGGTAGGGGTCACTACAGCGCTCGCACACTTGGCATCATATTTATGCCAGATGTTCTTCCTGATGCAACCACAGACACCGAACTACCACAGCCCTCTGTGTGGAGCAGAGCTGCATCTAGGACGAGCGCGGGAGCAGATGGTGGGGGTTAAGAGCCTTGCTCAAGGGCCCAGAGTGGGTCAAAGTGAGGTTGGAGGCAGGTGTGGGTGCTTCACCAGTTCCACCTACATTTTTGATGCTGTCGGTACCGGGAGTTGAACCTGATCACAGGCCGACCTTTAACCTCTGCGCCACCACTCCCTCATTTCTCACCAGTAATCTGATGAGGTCTTTGTGTTTATTTGGTCTTCAAGTGTTACATTTCCAAATGTGGATAACAGCAGATTACTTTTCACTGTGTTTTTGATCATCTTCCTTAGTTATTGTGATCTGCTTTTAGTTTGTTCCGTGATCTTCTTGGTTCGTTGTTGGTGCCACCTTTGGAAAGCAAGTTTCATCAGCGTACATGCACAATGTCTAAATGATCATAAAAGCATGGGCTGAACACACTTCTTCACTGAGGGAACAAGTGTACCCCAGGGGACATGTAAAGCTGACAAAATGCATGTTGCACAAGATTTGTGGTTGTTCATACTACACAGTGGATCATGGGATCATGTATTCAGTTTTAAATCCTTCATTCTTAACACCCCAAAATTATTTAGCACTCTAGATTTTCTGTTTCCATTCATCTCCAAACGGCATCATTGAACAGTTTTTGTAAAGCGATTGGGGGCTACTTTAGATATGGGTCATTTGTCTGCAGCCTTGAACAATTGTCTAAAAATCAAACCCATTACATTGTGGAGGGAACTGGGCTTTAGTGAGAGGCACACGGTGACAAACTGGCATCAAAAAATGGAACGTGTGATACAGGAGGCCAGAAACTGTTGAGCTGCTGAAATTCTTTATCAAGAAATTGTGAATAAACATTTCACTTTTAGAATCACAGAAACTTTCCCTTCATGTCTTAAAAGGCAACCCCTGTTGGCAACAGAGTGGTGTACAATGTAGTACTTATTCTACCTGCTGGCAACAAGTCAAAGAATATATTCATAAAATAACATTTATTTTGTTGGATTTGTCATGTTTCCACTAAAATAAGCTGCATTTAGTTTTTCTTTAGGTCTGTTCCAACTATTTCGGAAAAACTGTTATTTGTCTGGCTCCAGTGTTGATCACACAGAGTTGTGAGGTAATTTTAATAATTTTTAACTGAAACAAGCAACTCTCTGTGGATGAAGTGTCTTAAAGCCAAAAAATATGCAAGCTGTAAAACTCCTGCTGCACTTACTGACACTTGTTTTTCTTTCCATATTCTCAATTTACCAATAAAATTTAATAAAAAAGGACAGTTTCAGAATCCTGCTTCACCAGGTTGAGACGATGTTATAGTTTGCATGTTGCCAGTGAAAGTTTTTAGTCAAAAGATTGAGGATTGTTGCAGGTGTGTACAGTGGCCATGAGGTCTAAATACACAACATTTGGGAAAACGGAATCACATTTGAAAAAAACACAACCAAAACAATAAAAGCATAACAACGTTTGAAAAGAATTACATTAAGCCAAAGCAGAAGTGGCCAAAGCGGAAGTGACCGGAATCACATTTTGAAAAAAATTGAGTTACATTTGAAAAATACAGAATTACATTTGAAAAAATGGAATTACATCAGAATCAGAATCAGTTTTTTGTTTCCTTTGTCAAAGAATAAAATTCACTGACTAGGAACTTGCTTTGGCATAAAGGTGCAATAAAAAGAAGGAAAAATAGAATAAAAACACATGAACACACCAACCAATAAACACAATGCAGTACAGCACAATATTCACAATAATATTCACAATAAATGGCAGTGACAAATGGTGCTAGAAGATAAATGGAGTGATGATGTACAGTTTTAGGCCAGTGATAAATGATAAGGCAGAGTTAAACAGTAACAGGATTATGAATGTTCAGAAGACTGACGGCAGATGGAAAGAAACTGTTTTTATGGCGGGAGGTTCTGGTCCGAATGGACCGAAGCCTCCTGCCTGAAGGGAGTGGTTCAAAGAGTCCATGTGCAGGGTGAGAAGGGTCAGTTGTAATCCGACCTGCTCGTCCTACGGTCCTGGAGGCGTACAGATCATGGATGGATGGGAGACTACAGCCTATTACTTTCTCTGCAGAGCGCACAACACGCTGTAGTCTCTGTCTGTCCCTGGCAGTGGCCCGGCATACCACACTGTGATGGAGGAGCAGAGGATGGACTCAATGATGGCCGTGTAGAATTGAACCATCAGCTTGGCCGGCAGCTTGGCTTTCCTCAGCTGCCGCAGGAAGTACATCCTCTGCTGAGCCTTCTTGATGAGGGAGCTGATGTTCAGCTCCCACTTGAGGTCTCGGGTGATGGTCACACCCAGAAACCGGTAGGAGTCCACAGTGATGACGGGGGTATTGTTGAGGGTGAGGGGGGGCAGAGGGGCTGTGACTCTCCTGAAATCCACGATCATCTCCACCGTCTTCTGGGCATTAAGCTCCAGGTTGTTGTTGCTGCACCAGGTCACCAGCCGGTTCACCTCCCTCCTGTAGGCAGACTCATCACCATCAGAGATGAGCCCGATGAGGGTGGTGTCGTCCGCAAACTTTATAAGTTGTACCGAGTCATGACTGGAGGTGCAGCAGTTGGTGTACAGGGAGAAGAGCAGAGGGGAAAGTACGGTGGCCGAGGGGTGCAAACGCGCTGCAAAAAGAAAACAGCGCTCCAAAAGTTGAAACACGCATCAAAATGAAAACAACAGCGTTACAAAAGTTGAAACACGCATCAAAATGAAAACAGCAGCGTTCCAAAAGTTGAAACACGCAACAAAATGAAAACAACAGCGTTCCAAAAGTTGAAACACGCATCAAAATGAAAACAGCGCTCCAACAGATGAGGCGCACTGCAAAAGATAAGTCGCGCTCCCAAAAGAGGACGACCTGCAAATACAGAACGAGCTGCAAATAGAAAAGCCACAACGGAAGTGCTCCAGACCACTAGGGGCAGTCGAACAAAGAACAAATCATAAGCATATTATAGTTTTCGGAATGGCAATAGTTATTTGTGTATTTTAACTTATTTATTACTGAAGAATATTTTACACATCGAAACTATCCCGTTGTAATTGTTTTAATACTGTGCGATAGAGGGGTGACGTATTGATGCTTGGTTGGCTTAGTGGTCTAACACATTGCCTCGAATGTGGGAGATCTGGGTTCGATTCCCGGTCTCGGAAACTTTTGTGGTATTAATTTTTTTTTTAAGCCTTTTGTTTTGGATAAATCGGATGGAATAGATAAATAGATCTACATGTTTATTATTTGTTGTTGCTTAGTTTATGTTGTTGGCAAGACTTTTAGCTTGTTTTAGGTTGTTGCTGGAGGAGGCGTGACAACCCCCAACCTCCTCCCCACGCCTGCTGCCTAAAACAAACTAAAACTCTAGCCACCAACATAAACCAAGCAACAACAAAGAATAAACATGTAGATGTATTTATCTATTCCACCCGATTTATCCAAAACAAAAGGCTTTAAAAAAAAAAAGAAATTAATACCACAAAAATTTCCGGGACCGGGAATCGAACCCAGGTCTCCCACATTCGAGGCAATGTGATAGACCACTAAGCCAACCGAAGATCAATACATTGCCTCTCTATCGCACAGTATTAAAACAATTACAACGGGATAGTTTCGATGTGTAAAATATTCTTCAGTAATAAATAAGTTAAAATACACAAATAACTATTGCCATTCCGAAAACTATAATATGCTTATGATTTGTTCTTTGTTCGACTGCCCCTAGTGGTCTGGAGCACTTCCGTTGTGGCTTTTCTATTTGCAGCTCGTTCTGTATTTGCAGGTCGTCCTCTTTTGGGAGCGCGACTTATCTTTTGCAGTGCGCCTCATCTGTTGGAGCGCTGTTTTCATTTTGATGCGTGTTTCAACTTTTGTAACGCTGTTGTTTTCATTTTGATGCGTGTTTCAACTTTTGGAGCGCTGTTTTCTTTTTGCAGCGCGTTTGCACCCCTCGGCCACCGTAGGAAAGTACACAGCCCTGTGGTGATCCTGTGTTGAGAGTCCGAGTGTCCGAGACAGTTTTCCACAGCCGCACGCACTGGGGAAAACACGCCAAAGCGGAAGTGGTCATAATCACATAAAAAAAAAAAGTAATAACAATTGAAAAAATGTATTACTTAAAACAAACCCCACCACTTCCGGTTTAGCTTAAAGTGTTTTTTGTTTTGTTTTGTTTTCTACTTTAAGTTATTTATTTATTACGTTTATTTATTACATTTTTTTTCCAAATGTAATTCTGTTTTTTGAAATGTTGTTCATTGACACCTCATGGCCACCGCAGGTTTGTATGTAATGTATTACTTTATTGGCAGCTGAAACAAACAGGTGTGGAGGGCATCTTTGTACCTTGTTCTTTAATGCATCAATGTTCAAAACTTGTTAAATGAACATAAAGTACTCACCTGCTCTCTGCTGGGCACTTGATTTAAAAAAAAAAAAAAGTTAATTTTTGCAACAACACCAGCAGATCCTCTCAGAATGCCATCAATTAAACTTTTGTGCTCACTCTTCATTAAGTCTATGTGTTTTGTGTCTACTAAACACAGAACAATGAGTGAAAAGAGAACAGGCACAAAAGAAAAAACACTCAAATGTTACATTTGGATGTTTTTGTCCTTGTGCATCAGATGATTGTGCACTTAACTGCTGTTTGTAGGTCCAAGGCCATGGCTCAATAGTTCAGTGAAGCACACAGCAGATGTTGTTGTGGAAGTTGATTTGGGTGTTGTGTGAGGCTCTGGGAGTCAAAAGCAGCAACACGCTCGTGCAATATTTTGCACTTTGGCTCAACAACACTTGAAATTTTTTAAATGATTATAGAGTTTAATTGCTGCTTCTCTTTGACACAATGTCGCCAAAAGCTTCACATTCACTGGAGCTTTTTTTTAATCCACTTGGATGTATTGTGTCCAAATCATGTTTATACATAGTTCCACTCTTCGTTCGGTACATTATCAGAATAATTAAAGTTGATATATTGGTCAACATATACCCCAAGTGCTACTCATTGATAAGAGTTTGGTTCAAAAATTTAGCATCAACTATTGGAGCCAACACTAATGCAAAGTATCTCATGTAACACCAGACACATTTCTTAAAAACTTTCATAAAGGAATCTTTTGATGCATATCAAATATATATGTATCAGCTGCCACCGCTGATCAGCCTAAGCCAACATAAACACAAGTGTAACTCAGCCAACGTAGCTAAAATGTGATGTGTTAGTAAGTGAACTCACACACAATGAGTCTTCGAGGCTCAATGTGACTTATCTGTCTAAATAAAGGTTGAATGAACAAAAAACACACTCTGAGCGTGACATCTCACAATATTCATTCATTCATTCAACCTTTATTTATACAGGCTAGCCTCGTTGAGTCACGGGGACTCATTTACAAGAGGGACCTGTCTCACTCACACCAAACAACCATCCACTCTCACACTCACACCTAGGGTCAATTTAGAGTCACCAATCAGCCTAACAAGCATGTTTTTTGGTCTGTGGGAGGAAACCGGAGTACCCGGAGGAAACCCACGCATGCACGGGGAGAACATGCAAACTCCACCCAGAAAGGCCCCGGACCGGGATTTGAACCGGCAACCTTCTCGCTGAGAGGCAGCAGCTCTACCAGTTGTGCCACCGTGCTGCCCAAATCTCATGCCCAAATCCCAATCTCATGCCCATATTGCATGAGATCAAGGTATGACCAAAGTGCTTATTTAAAGAGCACAGTGGTGTGAGCTGCCGCCTCTCAGAAAACACGTTGCCAGTTCAAATCCCGTCTGAGAACCATTCTGGCATGTTCACCCTCTGCTGTGTGGGTTTTCTCCGGGTACTCCAGCTTCCTTCCACAGACTAAACTGAATTGTGCCTAGGTGAGAGAGAGTGAATGGTCGTTTGTCTCGTTTGTCTCTATGTGTCCCTGTGATGGACTGGAGACCGGTCCAGGGTGTCACCCACCTCTCACACAGTGACTGCTGGATATGGACAACAGAGACCCCCCAAGACCAGAAAAGGAAGAAGCGAGTAAAGATAATGGAAGGATGGATAGATGGATGGATGGATGGATGGATGGATGGATGGATGGATGCTATAATATATTTCTTCTTCCGGTTCTTGGCGAAGCAGGTCGCTTCTCTTCTCTGCTCCTCTCCTGCCCTAAGTTTTCCTCCTCCCTGCTTTTGCATTTTTGTCTCATCTGCAACTCTTCAGTGCTCACTTGAAGCAATTTGGAAAATGGATTTAATTGCGTGGGCTGTCTCCTCTATCGATAATTTTTTTTCCACGAAGCGCTCCAGACCAGGAGAACCGGCGTGCCCCCTCGACACGCATGCGGTTGGTTACATTATGGACTCGTGGGGCGAGTGGAAGATGATGTGTCTGACCGTTCTTTCAGTCGAGGACATGGAAGATCTGTGGATAATTGGATTTATGGTAGCAGGTGCGCTGCTCTTTGGCTTATGCGGGGATTCTGCTACTGGAAACTGAGGAAGACTTCCGCGCTGATCAACGCACTGGCGAAACTTCCTGCTCAGAACGACTCTTTGATCTGAGCTGTGACCTCAATGAACCAGCTGTTGTTCGAGCTGAATCGCACGATAGGGACAGTGGTGGATGACCGCAGACCTGCAGTGCATTTTGGGACTCGTTTACAGCCGAGCGGGCTTCATCAGGCGGGAGACGGGGACCTGTAGCTCGGATTGAATGGAAGCTCACATGATTCGGACGATTTGGACTCAGACGGCACCTGGACTCAAGGCTACAGTCAGAGTACACTGTAGCCTGCCCTGAAAAATAAATAAAGCAACTAATCTAATCGGGACACCCCAAGCAACCTTGAAAAAGGCTGACTGAAAAACCTCTCCTGGAGTCTGAAGCTGTTGGAATAACTGTCGCCCCCCCCCCAGAGGTATCTGTGTGCATTCAGATGGAGCCGGCTGAGCCCATCTGCAGACTGTGCTTATCTGAACGATTGCTCACAGACTTATCTCCCTGCTCCGCCACCAAAATGCAACATGTCCTTTGTCTTATCTTGTGCTGAGCTGGTAGAGTTTTTTTGACTTTATCATAGAATGTCCTAAGACAAAATGTGATAGATTCTTTTCTGAATACCAATGATTTTCCTATTGTAACCTTCCTTTGTTTCCATATCTGATTGTTTGGCGGCGCGGATTAATTTCTGCTGCGGCTTTCCGTGCGTACGTTCCTCTTAAGGATGGTGCGTGCGCCAATCGTAATGTTTTGTACCCCGGTACAATCGACAATGCCAATAAAGATATATTCTATTCTATTCTATTCTATAACACTGTCATTTCTTGACATAATATGATTTCAATTTAAAACACTGGTGTGAAAGGTGGTGGGTAAAATGCATTTAGTCACAAACAACAATGAGTCCAGCTACAAGCAAGAGGTGGAACATCTGGAGAGCTGGTGCAGGAAGAACAACCTTCACATCAATGTGAAGAAGACACAGGAAATCCCCACCCCCCCCCTGAACAAAAAGTGAGGGTGGGGATTTCCTGTGTCATTTCCACCACAGGATCTGAAGAGGATCAGTGGTGGAGGTGGTCTCCAGCTACAAATACCTGGGTGTACACATGAATGATAACCTCAGCTGGACCAACAACAACACCAGCCTGATCAAGAAAGGTCATCAGAGACTCTACTTCCTCAGACGACTGAGACGAGCTGGTCTGAGCAGCCCAGTTCTCACCTCCTTCTACAGGTGTGCAGTGGAGAGCGTCCTGTGCTCCAGCATCAACGTGTGGCATGGAGGCTGCACAGTTGCAGAGAGGAAAGCTCTACAGAGAGTGGTGAAGGCTGCACAGAAGTCTGTTGGAGTCAGTCTCCCCACCATCACAGACATTTACACCTCCAGATGCAGGAAGAGAGACACCTGCATCATGAAGGACCACACTCACCCAGCACACACACTTTTTGCCCCGCTCCTCTCAGGAAGGAGGTTGAGGAGCATTAAGTGTTTTCATTCCACCTCAAGTACCACATGCAACACAAATGACAATAAAGAACCTTGACTTGACCTTGATTTTTTTCCCCCAAGGAAATGCCAGGCCAGGGTTATTCAACAGAACAGGTCAGGTGGCCACTGAGAGCAGCAGCTCAGGGAATTACAGTCATTATGTAAATAGACCAAGTAATATAATTATCTGTTACCTTTTCTTCTTCTTCTTCTTCTTTCGGCTTTTCCCTTTTCAGGGGTCGCCACAGCGAGTCATCCTCCTCCACCTCACTCTGTCCTCACTCCAACTACCTCCATGTCCTCTCTAACTGCATCCATATATCTCCTCTTTGTCTTTTTCCTGGCAGCTGCATTTCTAACATCCTTCTACCAATATACCCACTGTCCCTCCTCTGGACATGTCCAAACCACTGTCCCTCCTCTGGACATGTCCAAACCATCTCAGTGTGTCCTCCCTAACTTTATCTCCCAGTTGTTCAACATGTGCTGTACCTCTGATGATCTCATTCCTGATCTTATCCATCCTTGTCACTCCTAAGGAGAACCTCAACATCTTCATTTCTGACACTTCCAGTTCTGTCTCCTGTCTTTTTGTCCATGTCTCTGTCTCCTGTCTTTTTGTCCATGTCTCTGTCTCCAGACCATACAACATAGCTGGTCTCACCACTGTCTTGTAAACTTTTCCTTTGACCTTTGCTGACACCTTTTTGTCACAAATCACTCCTGAAACTTTTCTCCATCCACTCCATCCTGCCTGGACTCTCTTCTTCACCTCTTTACCACATTCCCCATTTTCCTGGACAGTGGACCCCAAGTCCTTGAAGTCCTGCACCTTTGTGACCTCTGCTCCTTGTTCCACCTCCTCCCTCTCATTCACACACATGGACTCTGTCTTACTACGGCTGACTTTCATTCCTCTTCTTTCAAGTGCATACCTCCACCTCTCCAAGTTCTCTTCCACTTGTTCCCTGTTCTCACCACAGATCACAATGTCATCTGCAAACATCATAGTCCATGGGGATTCCTGCCTGACCTCATCTGTTAGTCGGTCCATCACCAGAGCAAACAGGAAGGGGCTCAGAGCAGATCCATTTTTCCCCCTTGTCCTGTTTGGCACTGTGGCACTCACTGTGTCAAAGTGAAGCCCAACAGATTTACTGAGCATTGTGGCTGGTCTTAATGCTCCACTTGATATATAAATGAAACTTTATCAGAATTTGCTTTGGGTATGTTTCAGATGTAATGGAAACAGGAATGAAAAGACAAAGTAGAAAACAAAGGTAGAAAAGTGAGAGAAGGGGTAAAAGAGAAAGAAAACAATAGGAGTAGAGAGAGAGAGAGGTATAAAGAGAACCCAAATCAACATCATCGAAGTCTGCCTCTAGACCTGCAGAAAGAAAGAAAAGACAAAACCGAGAAACCACAACAACATATATAATAATACTTATAACATCATTAGAAAGTATTTTATACAGTACATGGTAATACAAGATGTATTTAGTGGCCACCACAACAAACTGAGTGTGTATCTGATAAACACTTGAATCTAAACACCTGTGTGAGCAGCTTGCCCCTATAAGATTTCTCCATAAGAATGTTCAATAGTGGATGTAGTGACCCACAGACACACAGCGGCCCCCAAGCCCGGAGCCCTGGGAGTCTCTTGACAGGGACAACCGCACACCACTCGAGGGAAGCCCCGTATACGAACCCCAGCAACCACAAAGCAGAGATCCCAGGAGGCTGCAGTGACGAGCCCACAGGCTCCACCAGCAACCAGCCCTTCCTGAGTAGATCCGGCCATGGGAGGTCATACCACCCCCCAACAGATGCTTGACAGAGCCAGGGCACCCAGGTCCCGGCAGGCAGCCACCAGAGTGGGCCGGCACACACCTAATCACCCAGCCCAGATGTCGAGTACCACCAATGCANACAGAAGGAGAAAGAGGCAAGAACTATGTACATGTGCAAAATTCTTTGACTGGATTGAAATGTTTTAAATAATTCAAATGTGTCGTTTACATGGGCACAATCCGTTCACGGCGAGCGTTTACATGCAGCGGGCTTTTATTCTGAACAGAAATACAAGTAGTCCTCGAGTTACGATGGAGATCCGTTCCTACGCTACGTCGTAACTCGAATTTCGACGTAACTCGAAACATACGTCCAAACTGCACCTTAAACGTACAGTACTGTATTTTACCAAGCACTTAGCCTATCCTAACACAGTACCCTACATTATTGTCAAAAAACACATACATTTGAGAGCCATAATGAAAGAAAAAAAGAGTTAATTTCCTACTCTGGACTGTTGGTGAAGTGAAGCCTTTCCTCCGTTCCTCCCTCCCTCTTCCAGATTCTGCATTTGTTTACATTGTAAAACCGCCGTCCATAAAACAGCTACTTTTCCACAGCTGCTGCCTGTCCAGCTTGCTCCAACAAGTTTTGTTTTGTTTTTTGAATGTCCAGAGGACCAGACTTAGCTTTTTTAGAGAGTACAGGCAGCTGTAGCCTCCGCAGCTAGCAAAACGGGAAACCGGAAACTGCCGGAAACGGACGGAAACTGCGTAAATCTGCTTAAAAAAATAATTAAAAAAAAAATATATATATTTTTTAATTTATTTATTTTAAATGGAGATGTGTGTCGTAACCCCGAAACATCGTAACTCGAGGCCGTCGTAAGCCGAGGACTACCTGTACTGACATGCGCAGAGTGGTAAACTCTCCTTAAAAAAAACACCAAAGAAGAAGTTCTACTTCCGGTTTACTTCCGTGATGAAAGTAAGCAAAGCTGAGCGTCCAAAATGGACCTGTGACAGGTTTTAATGACGGTGGAGACGTTACTGCACTCCCTGATTGAGCTACAGGTAATGCAGATAATTTTGAGCTCTGTCAACGTTTCTAGTAGAAATGTTGTGTCGCTCACTGACCAGTTTTGCTTCGCCGATATGCTAATATTATTAGCATTAGCCAGGCAGAAATGACATGCACATGCGCAGTCAGGTCAGTTTTTCATGACTGGAAAATAATGAACAGATTAAATGTTTACATGCACACGTTTCGGATTATGAATCAGCATAAACCACCCGTCTCGTTCTGATTACAAATTATTTTGAATCAAGCTGAATAAACAAACAAAAAATAATCAGAATGGGCCATTTACATGACGCATTTTTATTCCGAATGGCTGTTTAATCCGACTACTTATGTCCATGTAAACATAGCTAATGAAGCGTGTAGAAAGGGAGGAGGAATCGAGTAGAGAAGGAAATGAATGGAAAACATTTTCACGTTTTCTCCCCTTTGAACAACAACACAATAAAACTCTCATGCAGACTACATAACAAATGATAACCAATTTTCTGCTAGTTTGATTAGCGAAAACAGTGCACATGGTCTGCTTTTGAAAAAATATATATATATATCACCTCCTAATGTGTGCAAACCCAAGGCCATATGCTGACATGAGGTCTTATACAGAGTTCCCTTGAGATTTCAGAACAGATTGGCCCGTGACCCTTTGGGTTGTGTCACGTTTTGCATGCACACATACACAGACAATCATTCATCTAGATTTAAAATGAAGAAATCCACACTTCTGTCTCATTCACGTTTCTTACTGACATTTTGTCGATATAGGTTAATTATGCTTTTTTTGTTACTATGTTGCCCTCATGAAAGCAAAACTAGCCTTTTTATCTACAGAAAAGGTTAGCTTGTAAAAGTTCAAAACCATCATCAGGAGTGTAAATCTTAACTCTGAATTCCTTTCTTCTGTGAAGCAACTAGTTGAGGAAAACATCAAGGCACAAATCTTCCTGTTTCTGTAATATTAGGACTAAAAGACAATGCACCTCCATTTAAAAAAAAGTCTAGTTGTGATAATGTTTCAAGGAAGACAATACATTTTTTAAGTCAAAAAAGCACAAGCGATCACATGATCAGATGTAAATCAGACATGAAAAGACCACAAAGAGGACAGATATTGATATGAGAAGAAACAGAAGCAAAAAATGCACTGACTGATAAAACTGGCACAGAGATGCAAAACCAAGTGCAAGCATGACAAGATCAAGAGAAGCATGACGCATGAAAAAGAAACATGTCAGCGTGTCCTTTTACTTCAATCACACCAACTGCATACCACGAAGACAGGAGGAGTGAAGGGAGATTTGTTCCAAAATACGCAAAGTAAACACTGAACGTGTCAGTAAATTTAGTTTTGCAACTTTATTTTTATGTTATAGTTGAAAACAGTAATATGCATATACTGATGGATGCTGATTATTGTTTGGGAACACATGGGAGGTAAAGAGAACTGAAACAGAAAATGTTGGATCGTTCTGTGATGATTTTGTAAGAAAAAACTTCTTGCTTTGTGACCTTACAGATAAGTCGCTGTGGGTGTTTGCAGAAGCAGATGGTCCAGGTAGGCGGTGTAGGATCTGTTTGTTTATGAGATTGGAGGAAAAAAGTAGCTTGTGGTGGGAAGCCGAAAAGGATGAATACAGTATGTGCATATCTAGGAGGCGGAGGTTTCTGTGAGTTTGTTAGGAGGCGGCTATGAAGCTTAACTCTTGTCTACTCTGGCATACAGTAGTCTCATACATCTCATCCATCTCCAAAATTCTGGTCATAAACATGATGAAACTGTAAAATGTGTGAAAGTAAAAATGGGAAAGGAGATGGGAAGAGAAAGTTGGGGTAAAACAGGGAGTTTGGGGGCAGTAAAGAAGAAAAAGCTGAAGATTGAAGAAGATAAAAGTTGCCAAGCAGCTTCCTTTCATTTTTTTTGTCACACAAGTAGGTAAAAATCTACTTTTTAAAAGCTTCTTGTGAAAAGCAAAACAAGGAGACAACAGAATAAATTAAATGTGTCCTCCGGTTTGCCAAACTTCTTTGTCCAAATGAAGATATTCTTGGCTGCCAACCATTGATTTTCATTAAACAAATGGGGGTTGGCAATTGAGAGAGGAGGAGAAATAGTAAAGAAATAAAGGCAGGTATGGCATTTTTGAGCGTGCTTCAATTACCGTATTTTCCGCCGTACACGTTGCACTGCCCTATAAGTTGCATCAGTCCAAATATGTCTAATAAAGTGGAAAAATCCATAAATATGTCGCTTCGCTGTATACGCCACATCTGTTATGCGTCACCGCTGACGCAATGCGTTTGTTACGCGTCACCGCTGACAACCCGGAAACGTGGGCCGGTGTTGTGCCAAAAATCGATTGGCTGCCAAATGCCGCACGCGGGAGTGTGCACCGGAGGGCTTTAACAAGAATTTAACAAGATTAACAATTGAAAACATTTATTTGCTTGCTCAAAATTATAGTAAAGGTGTGTCTCAGTCTAATGTTTGCTTGATAAAGGCACTTTGACAGTCAACTCAGTTGCATTTTCAAAAGCCGATACGTGGGAACATAAACGCGCAGAGGGCGACTCGCTGTCCATTTATTTGAAATTTAACAAGATAAACACCCTAAAATAATTATTAGTTTGCTCAACTTTATAGTAAAGGTGTGTTTCAGTTGAACTTTTACTTAATAAATGCACTCTGATGGTCAAATCAACTGCATTTCGCCGGGGCGGCGCAGCGAAATGAAGCTGATTAGGTTGCACCAGGCAGATGACGGTGGCAGGCTATGGCTATAGCCGATTGTGTTATTAATAGCCACTTTTACCTATTACATGATACAATGGCATGCCATACTTCTCGAGTGCCATCTAGCGGCTGAAAATGGTATTGTTCAATATTTTAAGTCAGAATGAATGAAAACGGTCATATCTCAACCAAAAATTGGTTTATAAATATGGGGGGACATTGATCAGTGTATAAATCGCTGGGCATGTAAATTATGCAAAAATAACTGCGACTTACACAGCAAAAAATATGGTAGGTTTGTTTGTAAAGGAGGAGGTGCTGTCTTAGACCTCCCATCTACATCATGTAGAGTAATAATGATTCTTCCTGTGTTAAAAAAATCACATGCCTGTTCATGAGAGATGTTGTATAAGAGTTCTTAGATCATGAGTGCGTTGTTGCAGTCACATTTTCAGACATTTTCTCGTTGTAATGACACGATTTGTGATTGATGGGTGGTTTTCTTAGAGAAAGTCTGTCTGTATGTCACTAAATGCCATTTGAGAAGAGTGTGCTCTTGTATAGCTTAGGTTAGAATTAGATACATTCTGCAGTGGGGTTCAGGACCCTGAGGCAAGTTCTGACATTTATAGTGAGGAGGGTGGTGGAGGGTTTTTTAAAGGTTTGCAGAAGCGAGCTAAAGCCTGCCAATACAGGTGGGGACACAGCGAGGGAAGGGGAAACGATAACGATAAAAAAAAGAGTGAATCTGTCAAAATCAAGATGACTGACGAAATGTCATCTGAGGAATGTGGAAAAAGAAGTGAGCCGCGATGATGGACAGGAGATGTGGAAACTGTCCGTCATCAGCAGATATCTAGAATTTTCTATGACTTCAGCTCTCCATCCCCAAGCAGGAACTTTTGCTGCAGGGCAGAAAAGCCAACACTGAGTCTCTGTAATGAGCTGTGAACCAGAGGTGGAGATGGCAGGGAGATGCATGGAGGAAACACTCAAACTTAAGTTTTCACCATGCACAAGCAAAGGCAGATGGGCTTGAAAGACCCAGTAGATTGAGGCCAATGCATTACCATGATTAAAGAGGCGTTACAGTACAGTATATACAGCATTAGCATCCAGATGGTCACCATCGTCCTCTCATGAATCACAAGAAGTGGATGTTTCCAAAAGGTTTTACAAATACGCTGCTACATATAGGAACTATGGCCTGAAAAGTACCGGTACATGATAAATCAACTTATTCTGCAGATGTTGTACCATCAGGTACTAAATAAAGCAAAGGAAATGGAAATTACTCTGAAAACTTGATACCTGAATAAGCAATATAAACGGTACACGGTAGAAACGATAGACATTTAGCCTACGATAGAGATCTGTCTTCTACCGGCTAACTGCAAAATCAGAGTTGTCAGATTTGATCTTTACTTTTTTAGTTTAAAACTGTGCATAAGTGGTGTTGAAGTGTACAATCAGAGTTGTCAGAGTTAATCGTTACTTTTTTTGTGTTGAAAACTGTGCGTAAGTGGTGTTAAAGTATTTTCTTCGAGTGCTAAGTAGCGAAGCTATAAGCTAACTACATCCGGCTTGCCGTAGTGTTGCCATATTCGGATGCATGCGCAAAACGCTGTGTTCTGTTGAAAGTTTTTTTTTTTTTGTCGAAAGTTAAAGTAAGCGTTGGTCAGCTTTAGAGAAACCTGCCCTCTGATCTGTGAACAGAACGCTGTGTTGTGTGATTTTACTGCGAGACCCTCTGGTCAAAGCCACAGAGGAAACTGGTTGCCTTGTCAGCTCTCCTTAAAGCTGAAGGAGACGCCCACTAGAGGGTTGGAGGGTGAAGTGTTTTCAGTGTAAAATGCTGCTCTGTTACTGTTCATTTCTTAAGTGACAATATTGGAAACTGTTAAGAGTTAACAACATATTCTTTAGTTTAAAACTTATGGCTAAAACTACACAAGATATATTTTGCACTGTTTTGCACTACAAGAAAGAAGCCTAATGCTTGAGTTGTTAATTATTTAAAAACTCTCTGGACCTAGTAGTGAAATTTTCTTAATAGAGATTATTTTGTGGTATAGCAGTTTTCAAAACAAATTATGGCAAAAGGACACCCTATGCTTTTTTTTCATTCCTATTGCAAGTTTTATATCAAAAACATATTGTGATATATATCGTTATCGCCACCCTTCACAATACATATCGTGATTTGAATTTTATGCCATATCGCACATCCCTACCTTTGAGTAGGAACTGCCACCTGAAATGTGATAAGCTGCAGTCTCTTTGTTTTGTACCTTTTGGAAACTGAACAATATTAAAATTTGGTATATCCAACAAATAAAACAAGCAGTTAATTGAGGAATACATTAGCAATGAGCACTTGTGGCAGGAGAAAAAAATTCCCCATTAAGCAAATAACGAAATAAGTAGCTGCTTAATCTGCATGAAAAATATTCCTGTTTTTGCTGCAGCCACAATGTAGGTAAACACAATGTGCACCAAGAAGCTTGAGTGAGATTTGCACTGTTTGTTGGAATCTTTATTTGTAGACAGAAATGCAGGAAGTGAACATCGGAAACAGAAGCAAACACAAAACATGAAAGCTAGAGATACACATCACCAACCAATCAGTAAGAATTAAACTAAAACACAGTTATCTTATGTAACATGATTTCAGCCACCTCAACTCCTGTGTGTTAACAAAGCAACGATAGCTTCTGTGTTTGTCTGCTGATTTGTTCCATGTTGGACTGTACGGCATCAGAAGGCAGCTGCTAAAACACAAACAGAAGCACTGCACTGAATAATAAATATCACCGGCAAATATGGTTCATGGGCAGCCCCGTGGATCAAGTCTGGCTCAGTCTGATATAGCAGCTTGTTTCCACAGTCGAGAGCCAAGTGGCCAATCATTTGGATATTGTCTAATGTTTGTACTGGAAGCTTTGTCTGCTCTCTGCGAGTCAACTGACCGCTAATCCACCGCGGGGCCTCTGACCACATAGTCAAGTGAGCACGCAGGGAGGCTCGGATAAAGACACAGCCGAATAAGTAGAGGGTTGTGAGATAAAAAGGATATCAAACCCAGACTAATATGTCCTGATAGCAGCAGTGAGAAGAGCAGCCATACAGAAGAGGAAGCAGATGCAAACAAAAGAGGAAGGAAAAGGAAAGGGAAACATAATTTAAAAAAACATTAGACACTCAAGATCACAATCACAATCTTGCAAGTTTGTTTAATTCTGTTAACCTTTCAGGCATTTTATGTTTTGAGCTGATAGTGTGCTTAGACT
>JBBPBX010074427.1:4677-17581 GCA_038048925.1 Garcialebias charrua
TTAACTGATAAACTGATTAAAAGCACCAACTACACAATACTTGGCTCTGGTTGGACATGGACACAGACTTAAAGTCGACAGCTGGACAAAATGAATCAAAGAAGTCGTGAGAAAACATGTTTCTTTCAATTGAAACAGTAAAAACTGTAGCTTACATGCATTTGTAAAGTAAATAAAGTGCACCAAGTGCCCTGCTCTGAATAGTTTGAAACCTTTTTAACCTTGACACTTAACATCTGAAGGAATCACTCTTAGTGCTTGGTAAGTAAACAGTAATATGACTTCTCCAAAACAGTCTATAATTCAAGTAATGAAGAACATTTAACTTCAAATGCACCCATCTTAGCAGAGCAGCTTAAGGCCTGTAGATAGACCCTGACTAATAAGTGAACTCTAAACAGAAAGTGTACTCTGCAGACCAAGTGAGCTACATTCTCCTCAGATTTTTGTTTAGAAATAGAATCTGATCGACGTGCTCTGGGAAAGTGCACTTCTCTGCACAGTGATGATATCTCCAGGGGTGGAGAAGACTCTCTCTGAGGATACACTGGTGCCAGGGATGCACAGGTATCTAAAAAAGCTAAGTCTGGTCCTCTGGACATTCAAAAAGAAAAAAAAAATTATATATATTTTTTTAAGGTACGATACTTGCAGATGAATATCGATTTTTTTCTAGGAAAGAAAAAAAATCGATATTTATCGTGATATCTATATTTTTACACGGCCCTAGTGCGCAGTTCGGTTTGGTCGTTCAAAGCGCTCAGTTGTTAAGGGGGCGGGGCGCCCTGACATATTATGTTACGAAATTAGCATATGATATCATTTTTTTGCCCGGGCAAGCTTTTTTTTACCGGTATTATCGGTGGGAACACATCGAACTTGTTTCATCTGAAAAGTTTCCACTCTATAGAATATGCTGAGAGTCAGAAGATGAAGCACAATAAAAGTCTGAGCCAATGTGTCCCTGAAATAACACCCCTAGCTGTATCAAAAGAAAACGCAGACGTTTGCTGCAGGGGTTGTTATGTTGTTTAAAGTTAAAACTATTAACATTGACAAAGTTGAGAGTTTTATGTTTATTTGATGGTGATTTCAAATTTCTTTGAAGGCTAAATCCAAATAAAAGGTGAATATTCATGTATTTGTACAGTTTGTACAGTTTTTCTGAGGCTTTTATATAGTTTATATCTATATCGGACTTATATCATAATCGACCGAAATTAAGAACTATATCGTGATAATATCTAAAAAAGCCAAGTCTGGTCCTCTGGACATTCAGATTTTTCTACTTGGATTATTGAGCATGCATCAGGGTATTGTGATAATAGTTTTGGCCATATTGTCCTGCCCTAAGTGAACACCTAACTTTTCTATAACGTGCATGTTTTCCTACTTCTTAAATTATTGTGCCAAACAAATCTGTCCCTTGCCTGTCATTAGATATGTTCTCTAACACTATTAATGGCATTCTCGGTGCAGGACAGCATTTTTTATTTAGGTTATAAAGGCACATGCTTAACAAGCTCAGACTTCTATGTGCACACGTTTAATCTTCCTACAAGTAAGGGATCATCACATAGCAGCAAATAAATGCTAGTGCTGGTACTACATTTGTGCTCTTGTCATAATCCAACCTTCGAATCTCAGCATCATAACAACCCCCTGTAGATAATGTATTCTTATTTATCACAGTGTTCTGGCGGTCATTCTGTCACTCAAACCACTTTGCCACAGCAGGAGCATCTTTGTCTTTGTCTCTGCTGCGGTCATCTGCTCCTGTAAGCTACTGTTAATGTGTAGAGCTGTTGTTTCCAGCTGGGGCCTGCTTTGGTATAAAGTGTTGAGGGCGAAATATACTTGAGCGTACATGCAGTACGCCTATACACCACGTACGTACGTCAAGACAAAAGCGTAGCCCCTCAGGGCATGTACGCGCAAAGCTTTTTTTTTACGACCGCGGACGCTTGCGCGGTGTCTGACCATAAACTTCCCCGGCGCCGGACTGTTTTGTATGTTACACAAATGAAATAAATTCCCCTTCTTTATCGCTGATCGGGCCTTTTCTTTTGTTTTTTTGCCTAAAGTCAAGTAACCGCTTCTTCCTCCGTTCACTCGATGACTGAAATGAATGAATTCAGGTCCTACCTGGGTGCGCAATGTTTTAAATATTCCCTGGTGGACTGTGTGCTGCAGGAAAAGCGCTCCCTGTTATTATTTTTATTTCTGAGATAACTTTTTATAACATATATAGTAGAAACACCGCATCAGAACACCGCAGAAGTCTTCAGCGAGCTGCTCATGATGCATTCTCGAGGTTTCACTGAGCTGACTGAAAGCTGTCAATCATTTCAGTAGGCGTGTCAGCAAGTGACCAATCAGCGAGCTCAGTTGAGTCCCCTCCGCGCGCAGCTGCTCATATTACAACAAGGATCTGGAGCGAGAACGCGAGCGTTTGAAAGCTGATAAAAGCCGAGCTATAGCAGCGAAAACATGCGCACAAAATGCGCACGTACAGTGGCGTACTTCATGTACGCTCAGGTGTAGTCCAGGCTTTAAGGGGTGTTGGGGGGAAAAGAGGTCTTTAGGCTTCTGAGAAGAATAAAAAAATATTGTTTAGTTCTATCTTGATTTTATGGTGGCAGACTACAGAATTGTGAAGTTTTGGAATTTCAGTTGTTTAGTGCTGAAATGTTCTGTGAAACAGGATTTTTATTTTTATCATGCACTTCTTTATATCATCAAGGTTGTGACTCAGAACTTTCTGTACAGGAGGCGTTCTTACCTAACCTTACTAATGATGTGTGCTGTAGCAGAATGTGTGACACCCTGATTTAGGGTTGGGCCGTGGCGTAGTGGTAAGGGCAGTCGTCTCCCGATCGGAAAGTTGGCGGTTCGACTCCCAGGACCCGCACCATGTGTCGTTGTGTCCTTGGGCAAGACACTTAACCCCGAGTTGCTCCCGGTAGGACTGGAAAGCACCTTGCATGGTAGTCTGCCGCCACCGGTTTATGAATGTGTGTAGCATTCAATATATGTGTAGCACTTTGAGATTTTCAGTAATGAAAAGTGCGTTATAAATTGAATTAATTATTAATTAATTATTATTATTATTATATCATATCGTTCCCGGTAATACCGGTAAAAAATGTTTGCCCAGACAAAAAAGTTATATCATGATATGCTAATTTCATGATGTAATACTTCAGGGCGCCCGCCCCCTTAATAGGCAGAGAGCTTCAAACGACCAAACCTAACTGCGCATCCTCCCTCCACCTGTCTGTACTGGTGTAACACTAATTAGTTATGCACAATACTAGCTAGCTAAAATGCTAAAAACAAACAATGCACGTCTCAGCTTCTCTCCATCCAGCTCTAAACTGCAGGTACAGACAGCTCGTCTCTCTCCTCCTCCCCCAACCCAGAGCTGAGGTGCCGGTGCCGGCTGCGTCTCCCCCGCTCTAAACTGTCGGTACAAACACGCGTTGCTCAACTGTCTCTTGAGTTTCACAGTCGGTCCACGGACCAAGAGGCAGGTGATCAGAGACAGATCAGTCAGAAAAATGAATAATTCCTGCATGAACAGTTGATCACCTTGTTACATGTTCTGGAAGTTCTAGCTCATTTAAAGGCAACATATTTTGTTGTATGTTTAATTAGGGCTGAACGATTTTGGAAAATAATCTAATCGCGATTTTTTTTCTATAAATTGCTATTGCGATTTAAAATGTGATTATTTTTACTGGTTCTGTATTAATTCATATCACTAACGACCAGTGTTGGGGTAGTTACCCAAAATAAGTAATTAGTTACACATTACTAGTTACTTTAAAAAAAAGTAACATATTACACTACTTAGTTACTCAGTTCTGAAAGTAACTTAGTTACATTACTTTCGGATTACTCTAATACCTGAGATTTAACCTGTATTAATTTTTATCTTTCAATAATGATATTAGAGATCTTTTTGACACTCATTTTTGATGAAAAAGTAAAACAGCAGTGCTACATAACAAGCACAATGCATATGTAAACGTGCCATTCAAAATGTAAAACTTCTGTTTTAAAAAAATAAAACAAAATAAAAAATAAAACATCTGAAATGTTTGTTTACAAGTTTGTTTACCTCAGCCTTTGTAGTGGTTGCCTGGCGGTGAAATTCAAGCCGAGCCTGCTTAAACGGTGGCGGCATCAAACTTGCACCATCCCTCTGCGGCTCTTTAGCAACTAGCTTAGCATTAGCGTGTTGTCTTTGTAAATGCTTGTAAAGATTTGACGTCGAGTTCGCAGCAGTAGACAGTGTCTTGTTGTGGCCCAGACATAGCTTGCACACTACTGTAATGTTCTTGTCCTTTCTCGTGACAAAAGAAAAATAATATGAATACTTCCATCCATAAAATGACATTGCCGTATGTCTATGTACCTTTATATGTCTATGTACGTTGACGTATGACGTTCCGACGTCATCGCGTACGTCTTTGTTTTCCCCACGTGACAGTCTGCTCCATAGATATCTATATATAATGTCTATGGTCTGCTCCGTCGTCCTCGTCCCACAACTCTTCTCCGAAAGGTAAAATAAAATAAATAAATAAAACTATTCTCCGAAAGGTCCTGATTGTAACGCAAGTAACGAATGTAAGGTTTTGTTAGTAACTGTAATATATTACAGGCATTTTCAAAGTAGTGCGTTACACTACTACGTTACTGAAAAATGTAATGTCATTACTGTAACGCGTTACTAAGTAACGCGTTACACCCAACACTGCTAACGACACAACTGTTTTTAAAAAAAAAATCAGATAATTAATGCGCTTTTTCACGCAGAACGTTAGCTTGCTGAGCTAGCTGCTAACCGGGCACCGTCAAAACAGACCCGGTCACATGACCAGCTCGCGCTCTGTTTATCTCCCGCGGTCTCGGTGTTTCAGCTTCTAAGATCAGATACACGTTTACATGGGCTAACTTACCTGAATTTATAACTTTTATGACTTCTGTCGAGCCTGAAGCAACTGTGTTGGAACGCACGATCTCCTCCTCCCTGCTCTGCTCTGTTTTGTTCCGCTCAGAGCTGCGCGCGGCCAGTCGGCTCACTCCCAAGTCACGTGACCAGTCAAATCGCAGCCCGTGCGATTAGTGAATCGTGTTTTAACATATCGCGAGATAATCGCAAATGCGATTAATCGTGCAGCCCTATGTTTAATTTATGCCCAACAGATCTTAAGATTCATTTTATTTAGTTGTTTTAGGAAACTGCACCTGCACTTTTAAACCTCTTTTATGTTGTGTGTGTGAAACACCTTGATAACAGTTTATCTGTTTTAACTGTGCTATATAAATAAGATTGACTTGACTTTAGTTTTTGTGGTGGATTTTGTTGATCTATATTTTGTGCAGACTTTTTCAATCTAAATAACAGATGGATCATTTTTATTTTTATTTTTTTTATACTTGGAGACTGAATACTTTTCTAAATAAAGTAATTTCAGTAAAATTACCCCTTGTTGTTTTTTAAAATTTTATATAATACTACAAAGCAACATATTAAGTTAATTTTGTCAAATAAATAACTTTGATTTCTGTTATTTTCTTTTGTTATATCACGAAATTTATCGTTATCGTGATAATGCTCTGAAATATCACAATATAATTTTTCAGCCATATCGCCCACCCCTACCCTGATGTGTTTTATTATCTGATAATGTAAGCTTTTACAGTAACTGATACTATCTTTATATGGCGTCAGGACTAGTTTCATATACAAAACCCAGTGTCACTTGCTAATGATTCAGTGGGGCAAGTGGCCTCACGTAAAGAGGAAGTGTACTTCCTGGGTTCTTGTTCCTGCTGCTGTGAATGTTACCATGTTGCATTTGGTGACTGCTGATCAGGTTGCACTGACCCACATTACTTAGTTTCAAGTACTGTAATCTATTTAGACAACTCTGTAGCCTGATCTTGTGTTATTTGGTTTTGGGTTTTATTTGTAATCTGTAGTTGCTGCTTTGTAGGTCATTGGTTTATTTTTCAAGCAAAGTATGAAAGAGCACTACAAACCCTCAGAAAAAGAGTTATAGGCATCAAGATTCACGCAACAGATGCTGCACATGTTCAGAAAGGAGCATGTCATACCACACACAGTGGTGACAGATAAGCAGCTTCAACTTCAGCAGTTTAATTCAGCTTTTTTTAAATAAAAATGCAGATGCTGCAAGAATGTTCAGTTTGCTCTGCCAATCAATATACTGTGTTTATAATTGGACCTGTCAACTCCTTGCATCACTTGAGAGTCCCTATTAAATTAAAACGGCCTACTCTGGCATTAAATTACCTGATAAATGTAGTTATAAGGACAAAGAGTGGCCACAGCATTGGTAGTATGACAACAAAATACGTAAACCATTTCAAATTGTTATAGACACTGAGTTTGTCTCAGGTAGACCAAAAGCTCCTAATATTAATGTCTGACCTCTGGTGTGGCTGTTTCAGACTGATGGTCCTTGTTCAAAGCTGGCTGTAACATCGGTCCTGAACCATCAAATACCATCCTGCTCAATAAAAAGTGGAGCAGCTGCTAAAGTGGGGGTGCAAACATGCTTTTCCTACTCCATGTTCTCACCTAAAAACATGTTATCACAGCAAAACATGTTTGATTCTAGTTTTACTTTCTCAGTTACAAACTTACACATTATTAATAAAAATGCTCACTGCATTCTGCATCCCCTTCCTCTTCTTTGTGTTGGTTCAGTTCAGTTCAGCTGAACAGTGGTGGCTGCTAGCTCGCTAGCTCTCATCTCAAACAGTGCTCAGCTGTGGAGATAAGGAAGTAAACTAAAGTTGTTTTTCAACGGGTAACTCTTTCTGGCCATGAACAGTCAGAATATTGCAAAACCTTTTAGTGATTATCACTCTTTAATAGTGCAAGATATTCACATGGTCATAAAATGTGTGAAGTAGTCCTTTGTGCTGCTCTTAAATTGAGATCTACCTGGGTCAAAAGTCATAGGCGGGTGTGTGAGACTATATCAGCAGTTTTTCCACTTGAATAAACTTAAGGATTTAATATGGCCTGATAGTCCAAGTTTTACATGTTTAATTTAAACTTTTAGTCTGTTTGTTTAAAAATAAGTAGAAAATGAACATTTTGGACATTCTTACTCAGTTGTACTGTGTCAAAGCACACTGCAAATTGGACTATGCCAGTCTGTCACACTGTTTTCCATTTTGCTCCTGCAGTTTACAACCTGGGACGCATGAACACAGACATTACTTTCTGAGGGATTTATTGAAATCTGTTTAGTGGTCCATGAATTGATACAACAGACAAATAAACATGCACAAACCAAAGCAAAACTCCAGTGATGCTGATTCAAGTTTCATCTGCAGATTTCTTATTTATCACCTTCCCTTCATTGTGGTGGGTGATCATGAAATTATCTGTTTGTGTGTTTGTCTGTTTGTACAATACCTCATGAAATGGTGGATGAATTTCAAAGAAAGTACGGTACTGTAAAGCAATTTGTGGGCGTGCATCTACAAATTATCTTTTGGAGTCAACCCAATACAAAATGACTGCCACAGATAATTAACCTTAGCAAACACAAAGTTAGCTATAATTCAGTAAATTTTGAAGATACAGTACTGAGCTAATTTTGGAGTGGCATTAGCAGAGAGTCATCCAGTGCTAGCAGTATGCAGAAGATATACAAGGACTGCTAGTTTCAATTATTGAAAAAATGCTTAACAGCCTTGAGGAGGAACACAACTTATTTGTATCCAAAGTTTCATGACTTTATCAACAATATATCAGAGCCTGTGAAAGTATCTCTGACCAAAGCAAGTGGTTTGAAACAGAACTGTTACAGATATATTCAAATGTAACCATTTAAAGTTATTCATCTTTTACTAAATAAGTAACGTTCTTATCAGGAATGTCAGTAGAGCGTGGAAAAAGTACAGTATCACTAAATGGGTACCTCTCAAAAAATTAATTATAAGCTTGTGTAGTTTGAGTTAAGCCAATAAAACCAGGCAGCGCTGGTTTTTTGGTTGCAAAAGCTCAAAATTCAGTGAAACTGCAATAGAAACGTAACTTCTTTTTTTATTTTTTTCTATTTCAGTCACCGACTAGCCTTCAACAGTTGTAGCTCAGTAAAATACCGGCTGTAACAACAATTGTTCTAAAGAGCATAACAATGTAATTTAACTGAGAAAGCAGTTTGTAGTTCTTGGCGAACACACCTAAAGCCAAAGGTTTGGCTTGCACGTGCTCAGTAGCTATGTTTACATGGACATAAGTAATCGGATCAAACGGCCGAACGGATCAAAAGTCCGTCATGTAAACACCCCGGTCGGGTTATTTTTTGTGTATTCGGCGTGATCCGACCTAATTTGCGATCCGTTCGAAACGGGTGGTTTACGCCGATCCGTAGCCCGATGTGTGCGCATGTAAACACATGATCTGTTCCTTTTACCGGACTGTGGGAAACTGTCCTGACTGCGCATGTGCGCTGCGCGCACCCTCATCCCTCCCTCCCTCTCCCCCCTCGTGTTTACTTCTCCGCCTGGGCTGGCTAGTGGGTAGATGCTAACGCATGGTGGGGAAGTAAAACTGGTCGGTGAGCGATGCAACATTTGTAATGGAAACGTTAAAATAGCTCAAAACTATCGAACGCCTTGACCGAACGTGTAGTTATTCAAACAAGTACATGAAAAGCTGGAAGAAGCTAGAGATCGCTGGAAGAGCTTAAAGCTAAAGCTAAGTGCTACAAAGCTAAAAACAAAAACGGGACAAGTGGCTACGACCCCACCACTTTTTTATTTTACGTATTGATGAACTGATGAGAGATCTGCCACTTCCAACACAGCAGGCAGCGGTGTGGATCTTATGAGGAGGAGGAGAGGAATCTGAGGAGAGGAATCTGAGGAGAGGAATCTGAGGAGAGGAAGCTAACCAGGAGCAAAGCATCCTTTGTGGTAAGTTAGACTCTTCAAAACACATTAACCCTCTGTACTGTATTACCTGGAGTAATTAGAAACAACAAATATGTTAAAAAAATGTAATTATAATAAGAAATAAGAGTAGCTGTAGTGCTAGCATAGAACTACAGTATACTGTATTGTACATTAAAACTCCAACTAACCAGATAATTAACCTAACACATTTCAACATATCAGGGGTCCAGTTAAACTTTATTTTGTTTGTTTTTCAGATGATGAGTCCAGCTTTGAAGAGGCAGCTGGCAGCAGCACACAACAGACAGTGGCAGGTGATGGTGGCAGGTGATGGTGGCAGAAGATGCAAGAGTCCCACGTCTTAGGAATCCCAAGAAGTTCACACATGTGCTTTAGAACAACTCAAAACTGATTTGAAAATGTTTCAATTCTCCACAACCATTTTTCTTTGTCCCCTGACAGATCTGTAAATGTATTATTAGGATTGATAGTTTATGGTACAATTAAGGTACAATGTCCTAACTTAATACAGTCAGGTGGTTTAATAAGGACTCTTGAGTTTCTGCATGACTCACAGGATAAAAACACATTTGCCGTTCTATCAGGATACAGAAACATACATTTTGGAAGTAAAATCGATTATTTTGTCACCAATTTTGTTGTCCTAAATCACATGCATACATTGAAATTGTGAAAGTATGTGATGAGTTGATAAAGAAGTTACTGAATTACAGGTTACTGTAGTTTTTAAATGACCAAAGAAATTTTTTGTTATCATTACAAGATGTGATCTGTGCACATCGTCTGTTTTGTACAAACGTTTTGGACGTTTAATTTTTATGTTTTTCTGATACACCTCAAATTGCACTAAGAATGAAACATGTTTCAAACAAGCAATTTCAACTGTTTACAAGAATGTGTTAAAATGTTTGGTCCATTAAAGAGCTCAGATGTTCACTAGTATTACTTGCAGTTGTTTATTGTGATAATAATTTTATACAAATGTTAACTGCATGTGAACACAAATACATAAGTACAGTATCTTTTTAGAAGAACTCTCCACTGTGACTTCAGAAACCCGGTCATCTCTACCTCCACCTGACAGCGCCAAGGTAAACATTAAATGACTTGTTGAGGAGTCAGACGAGGACAGTTTGCGTATCCTTTGACGAGCCAGTCCAACAGCGGGCACGATCACCAACAATGAAGAGACGGACGTCCTTTGCTTCAATGTTCCTCACAGACTGCAAAAAAGGACATGCCAATATTTAGTGTTCAACTTTTTATTTGTTTAAAGTTATGGTTCAAACAAATTTTATTTGAAAGAAAACTTTACATCTAAGTATGTCTTCTGATATACTTAGCTGTAATAGTTGTAAAATTAAATACAATATAGTAAATGTTAGCCTTACATTTTGGCAACATTTAACTATTTGTTTAAAGACATGGTTCAAACATTTTATTTTAAATAAAACTTTACAGCTAAGCATCTCTACTTTGAGATACTTCTTAGCTGTAATCGTTGTAGTAATACTAAATACAATATAGTAAATACAGTACTATTAGCCTTACTTTTGTCAACAGATGAGCCCTTTGATAGAGGTCTGAGTGGCGCAGGACATTGGCATCATGGCAGAGCACTGCCTGGCATCGTGACACTGATGCTCCAGAAACAGGAAAACAGAGGAAGAATAGTAATTAATAACAAATACAGACAGTATCACGCAGACAGGTAGAAAAGGAAAGGACAAAAAGTTTATTAGCATACAGCGTTTTTATTATCTTACCAACAGTTGTTGTCCACGACAGCTTGGAGGACAGAGGACGTCCAGCGCTCTCATCCTGTGAATAAAAAAACTAAAAGCACGCGCTGCTTCACCTGTAGTTCATTCAGGGAGTGCAGAAAAAACTCAGTCGCCATCATTACAATCTGGTGCGGGTCCATTTTGGACGCGTATGTTTACTTTCGTCCCGGAAGTAACTTCTTCTTCTGTGGTTTTTACGAAAGTAACTGTAATGATTGAATGAATTATGTTTGTCCACTAGATGGAAATCATGAGTTTATGTGAATGCATAAATGTAAAGAAAAGAACAACAGAGTTAGTCAATGAGAGACACCTGTGAGCAACCTGTGTGAGCAGCTTCACAAAAGATACTATAATAAAAGTGTCTGGAAGATACACAACGTCTGGTTAATTTCAAACACAAATATAACATGGTGTCAGGAGTGAACTGAGTGGCAGCCATGGACCTGAAACCACCGGAGAGCTTGAAGCTGACGGGAAACGTGGATGAAAATTGGCGTGCCTTCAAACAACGTTTTCAACTATATGTTGCTGCAATGGGTTTGGAGACAAAGCCGGATGCCAGAAAGGTAGCAATGTTGCTGACCATAGCAGGAGCACAGGCTTTGGATGTCTACAACACTTTTGTGTTTGATGACCCAGAAGACAAAGAAAAGTTGGATGTTGTGCTGAGTAAATTTGATGCTCACTGTTCTCCCAAGAAGAATGAATGCTATGAGAGATATGTGTTTCGTTCCCGAATGCAGACCCAGCATGAACCCTTTGATAACTTTCTGACAGATTTGAAGGTGAAAGCTCAGTCATGCAATTTTGGCCTGCTAAAGGACTCTATGATCAGAGACCAGATCGTCTTTGGTGTGCGTGATGGAAAGCTCAGAGAGAGACTGCTGAGAGAAGTGGAACTGACCCTGGAAACAGCTGTAAAGATGTGTCGGGCAAGTGAACTGTCTCTGCAGCAAGTGAGGACATTTTCTGAACTTTCAACAGGACAGACTTCACAGTTCAGTGACGGAGCTGCAGCAGTTGGAGCAGTGTCCTGCCAGAAGAAACAACATGCTCAAATGAGGCAGCTGCAAGAGGATTGCATTATCAGCTGTAAGCGCTGTGGGTCACGGCATAAAGTGAGACAATGTCCTGCTTACGGTAAGCAGTGTTTGAATTGCCGTGGAAAGAATCATTTTGCAAAACAATGCTTTATGAAGAAGAAAGAAGAGAAGAAGAGGAATCGTGTAAACTTGGTAGATGAAACTGACTTAAGTGACACATTCTTTATTGGTGTTGTGAGTTGTGAAAATGAGTCAGAAAAAGTGCACTGCGTTGACAGAGATGATAAATGGACAATTCCTTTGCTGATCAATGGAGCCATAGTTAAGTTCAGATTGGACACAGGTGCTAAGGCTAATCTCATAAGCATGTCTGATATAAAACAAATGCAACTAAAACCTCACATTAAGGAAGTGAAGTCGAGTCTGAGAGACTATAATGGACAATCAATTGAGTGCATTGGCACATGTCAGCTGAAGGTGACAGTTAAAGGATCAAAACATCTTGTGTTCTTCTCAGTTGTTAAAGAGGATCGTGAGTCACTTTTAGGTGACAAATCCTGTGAAGAACTTGGACTAGTGAAAAGAGTCTACCAAATAAACACTGAATTGAATGATCTCCATAGTCCTGCTGATGCAATGCTTCAGGATTATGAGGATGTCTTTCAGGGATTAGGTGCTGTACCCTGCACATACAAGATTCAGCTGAGAGAGAGTGCTCAGCCTGTTGTGCATGCTGCACGTCGCATTCCAGCACCACTGCGAGAGGGGTTGAAAAATGAGTTGGACAGAATGACCAGTTTGGGAGTCATTAAAAAAGTGGAAGAGCCCACAGATTGGGTTAATTCCATCGTGATTACAAAGAAGAAGAATGGAGAATTAAGAATATGCATGGATCCAAAAGATCTAAATGAGAACATCAGGAGAGAACATTATCAAATACCCACTCGAGAAGAAATTATCAGTGAGATGGCTGGAGCAAGTTATTTCACCAAGTTGGATGCAGCACAAGGGTTCTGGCAAGTAAAGCTAGATGAAAGCAGTACCAAGTATTGTACTTTTAACACACCTTTTGGAAGATTTTGTTTTCTAAGACTCCCTTTT
>JBBPBX010074428.1:0-11875 GCA_038048925.1 Garcialebias charrua
ATTCATATATTTTACAATATATTTTAAATATATTATTTGATATATTTTTTGTTATATTTTGGCATATATGTGTAGATATATATTCTAATATATTTTTCAATATATTAAAAGCGGCAATTCCTTATATATTATTACATATATTACAATATATTGTGTTCATATATTTTTCAATATATATTTTAATATATATTTCATGCTGTAATTTTAATTTAATTTTAGGGTATTAATAATCCATATCAACTGATACAAACCACAGTAACCTTAATCTTGTCAAATACTTTCAAACAACCCCAAAATTACATTATTATGAAATGCAATATATTGTTGAAAAATATATTGTAAAATATATTTTTCTTGCGTAAGGGAATTGTTTGCTAACTAGAGCTGTGTTAGTCATGAGGACTCTGGTTTAACCCAGAGTGTGTGTGGAGGGGTCCATATTAGTGCTTATTTGACCTCTAGTTTTAACTGAGAGGAGAGGACTTGATCTCTGAGGCTCTAGTGGGGTTTAGTTTGAAGCTTGTAGAGCTGGGTTTTTGTGTCTTTCTATAGGACAGCTGAGGTTAACAGTGAGGGGCTGTTACCTTTTTCTTTTATTTTGTACTTTTATGACCTGGTGAGTGTTGGTAGTCCTGTTTTTGCTTTTTGTTTATGTAGAGGGACTTTTTGTGTGGTAGATCGTCGCCTGATGGAATTTGGCGGCCCTGTATAGGGTTGGGTTTGCTCAGGCTGCGTTTTATTCATTTTGGCCAGACTCGCCAGTCCACCAATCCGTTTAACTTTTTTTTGTTTTAGTTTCCTTTCTTTGGACGCTGATCCAGGAGAAGACGCTCTAGGCCTGGTGGGAGAAGCCAGGGAGGACCTTGCCAGCCTGGCTACGCTTAGTTTTAGTTTAATAAAATTTAGTTTAAATCTTCTTCTGTGTCCAGTGTCCACTTTATATGTTGTGGTCCTACGGGTCGTAACATATAAAATGGCCGCGCGTCCGGGATATGAATGAATGAGCTAATTTAATTTGCTGAGATTCAGTTTAGTGGAGTTTGTTAAACACAGTGTTTGTGATATGCAGTTTCACATATAGCCTTGAGCTGTGTTTTTGTGTGTTCTGTGCAGTGCATAGCTGATGCATCTATGGTGCTTGGTTGGATGATCAGTTCTGCTGTTCACATTTATTGGGGGGCTTGTCAAAAAAATGTGAACTTTAAAATGTTGTCACCTCATGTTTGTTTGGGACTTGACTTCAGCAGTTTGAGCTGGCTGAAGCTTCTCTTTGGAGCTGATTGTGCTGAGTGTTGTCAGCTGTATGTGTTGCTGCTTGTGGTACGTTCGGGCGCAGTAGGACATTTGTATTTTGGTTCACTGTGGTCTGTGTTCAAGACGTTTGAAGATGGATTTTCAGGAGTGTCTTAGGAAGCTTAACGCTGAGCTTGAAAGACAAGCTGCGTTTAGTAGACAGCAGATCTTGGATCAATCGAAAGAGAAAAGGCTTATTCTTCAGCAGGAGCGAGCTGCTTTAAAAGAAAAACAAGAGTGTGAACTATTTTTAAAAGAGCAGGAACAAGAACGACAGCTTGAACGACAAATACTTCAAGCCGCTCGGGAAGAGAAGAGACGTCTACAGAAACAAGAACTGCAGAGAGAGTTTGAATAAGAAACTCTAAGGTTGCAGAGAGAGTTTGAACAAGAAACTCTGAGGTTGCAGAGGGAGTTAACAGAGTTGAGGCTCAGTGTTGAACTGGAAAAGCAACATTCATGTTCCACTGCGTCTCACCCAAAGGTAACATCAGTCCCAGAGCTTTACACTCAAGCAGGTGAGCCTCTCTCACTTCAACAGGAGGTGGCGCCTCAAGAACATCGACCGGAGGAGAAGAAAGACGAGGACATCAATTTGGGTGAGTCTTTTCTTGTTTTTTGAATCTGACTTAATCCCATTTAAGTCAGATAGGGATTTGAAAGAAGAGAAAGATGACATTGACATGAGTGATAGTTTTTTATTGTCATTCGACACTGAATGAACTCCAGTTCAGTCAGATAAGAACATAAAAAAACTAAAGGAGCTGAAGGAAAATAACATTGATCTGAGTGGATGTTTTTTATTTAGCTAAGGAGCTGAAGGAAAATAACATTGATCTGAGTGGATGTTTTTTATTTAGCTCTGAAGCAGACGAAGTCCGTGAGCTTAACTGATGAGGACCCAGAAGAAACAATTCCACCTGTTTCATTGTGTTCTCTTTTTTAGCTCTTGCAGAAAACAAAGAAAGAGTTGTGAAAGATGATGTGGGACTAGCCTGGTTAAAACCAGACCCTTGTCCTTCACTTCGCTTCGGACTAGGGTCTGGGACTTCTCCATTGAGAAACGATTCTTGCTGGAGGCGTGGCCTCTGCCTGAGGAACAAAACCATTGGATCTTAGAAAAATTTTGAACAGGGAAAGCATTCTGCTCCCTCCCCCTCTGTGTTCTGCCGAACTTGACATCTGCTCCGCCTCCTGCAGAATTTTCTCTCGCTGCCTGCATATTCTGTGTTTATAATGTTTGAAAAAAAAATAAAACCATGTAGCGCTGGTCCAGAAGACCAGAAAATATGCAGGGACTCGGGCAGCAACGTAAAACCCTATTTTAATTCTCTCGTGACAACCTCAGTCATTTCCTTATTCTTTGCACCGCAGCGGAGAGAGAGGAGGAGGGAGGAGCGATCACTTGACTTTTGGCAAAAAAACAAAATAAAACTCCAGATAAGAGATTAAGAAGGGGAATTTAACACATTTGTGTCAAATATAAAACAGTCCTGCATCGCTTTGCATCGCTTTGCATCGCTTTGAATGAGAACATGCGGCTGCTCGCTGGCTCTGGCTGCGCGCTGGGACAGGTGGCACTCAGCGGAGAGGAGGAGGAGGAGGAGGGAGGAGGGAGCGATAACTTGACTTTTGGCAAAAAAACAAAAGAAAACTCCAGATAAGGGATTAAGAAGGGGAATTTAACACATTTGTGTCAAATATAAAACAGTCCTGCATCGCTTTGCATCGCTTTGAATGAGAACATGCGAATGCTCGCTGGCTGCGCGCTGGGACAGGTGGGGGCGTGGGTTAGGGGCCCAAAACTCCGCCCCTTCTGTTCTCTGATTGGTCTGGTCAAAAATCTACTGGAGAAATCGTTGTCTATAGGAGAAGTCCCAGACTGAGCAGTGAAGGGAAATGAGAATTGAGCGGAGCTGCGTAGGAATGGCAAGGGCTAGGCTAATGTGGGACCATTGACCGGAAGTGCAACAGAAAATACTTTTTTTCTGACTATGAGAGATGAGATGTTGCAGCCTCATATTGGACATGTTGTACATGTTTCTGTGTCTAACTGTCTGCTGTATTTACAGAGTAGCTGAAAGCAAAGCTGGTACGATTGACCAAAAGATGTCATTACAGCCGACCAGGGAGAGCTGTCCTGTACTGACCGGAGCTGAAAATGAGGAGAACAGTTTCCCTCTGCATGCAAAAGAGATACAACGTTCTTATTTACCGATTGACCTCATCAGACCTGATGTTAGTACTTGTCAAACTAAACGAAAGCTTTTCAGAGTAATGTCAGATCAGAGATGCCTTTTTGGTTTTAAAACTTTTTGAGTGTGATCTAAAAAGCTAAGTCTGGTCCTCTGGACATTCAAAAAGCAAAACAAAGCAAAAGAAATTGTAGAAGGATCTTGCTTGCACAATTTTTTTGCTTTGTTTTGTTTTGTTTTTTGAATGTCCAGAGGACCAGACTTAGCTTTTTTAGATGTTTTTACCTGGATTATTGAACATGCATCAGGGTATTTTGAACCACTTTGGCCAGGATTGCCTCAAACTTGTTAGAGAGTTAGAGAAAACAGCTAAGAAGAGGGCAGACTACAGGAACCACTTGCGATTCAACCTTAGATACAGACAAAGTGGCATTATTCCCAAGAGCCTGGAACTGAAATCGTCAGTCAGCGGGCACCGGGCAAGCAAGATCCTTCTCTACAATTTTTTTGCTTTGTTTCGTTTTGCTTTTTGAATGTCCAGAGAACAAGACTTAGCTTTTTTAGATTTTTCTACCTGGATTATTGAGCATGCATCAGGGCTTTTGAGTGACTGTAGAATTTGTTAGCAGTTTGATGGACTAGTTTTTAATGATTTTTTTTGTCCATTTAGGTGATGTGACCGCTACATTTTTAACCTCTAAGGTCCTGTTTTTTTGGTATGGGTGGATGTGTGATGTTTCCCCAAATATACACATCACTCCCATACAAAAGAACTTGTGGTGGGGGTGTTATGTACCTTTGGGGTGATACAGCTTTAAAACATCATTGTTTTGTTTAGGTTGGCTTCAGTCAAGCATCAGTAGCCTACTGTAGCACCTTTTTTTCTCAGCTTGTCCTAATCAGGCTTGATTAGGCAGAGTTGCTGCCAAACTGCAGATCCTGACTATAAAACTTTAGGCTGTGGTTTGGAGAGTGTGGAGGTTTGAGATTGCCAGCTGAAGTTGGTGGATGCAAGCAAGGGCTTGTTGGAACGACTTGAGATCCTTTTGAAGGTAAACCAAGTTTGATTAAGGCATCTGTAGTGCTACATGTATATGTCTGTGTTCGGGAGTGTCCTCCACCCACCCTGGCCACTGTGTGTTGAGCTCCCATATGGAGTTTGTGTTGAGCTAAGGCTCTGAAAATCTGGTGCTATCTAAACACCTCATGTAGAGTAAAGGATTGCTCATGTGGTAGCTCTGGTGCTAACTAGAGCTGTGTTTGTAAGTGAGCTGGTAAGCTCATGAGGACTCTGGTTTAACCCAGAGTGTATGTGGGGGTGTGCACTATTAGTGCTTATTTGACCTCTGGTTTTAACTGAGAGGAGAGGACTTGAGCTCTGAGGCTCTAGTGGGGTTTAGTTTGAAGCTCATAGAGCTGGGTTTTTGTGTCTGTCTATAAGACAGCTTAGGTTAACAGTGAGGGCTGTTACCTTTTTCCTTTTATTTTGTACTTCTAGGACCTGGTGAGTGTTGGTAGTCCTGTTTTCGCTTTTTGTTTGTGTAGAGGGACTTTTCGTGAGGTAGATCGTCGCCTGAGGGAATTTGGCGGCCCTGTGTAGGGCTGGGTTTGCTTGGGCAGCGTTTTATTCATTTTGGCCAGACTCACCGGTCCACCAATCCGTATAACTTTTTTTGTTTAGTTTCCTTTCTTTGGATGCTGATCCAGAAGAAGACGCTCAGGGCCTGGTGGGAAAAGCCAGGGAGGACCTTGCCAGCCTGGAGGTGCTTAGTTTTAGTTTGATACAATTTAGTTTAAATCTTCTTCTGTGTCCAGTGTCCACTTAATATGTTGTGGTCCAATGGGTCGTAACACCCACATAGATTGCTCCAACTCACACAGATTTCTGCAACCTACATATATGGCTCCCACCTACATACTTTGTAGATTGCGCCCACCTACATAGATTGCCTCAACCCACACAGAATGCTACAAACTACATAGATTGCCACCACCAACATAGATTGGTAAAACCTACATAGACTGTTCCTACCCACATAGATTGCCCCAATCCTCATCTTACACAATTTGTTCCCATCCACATAGAGTGCCCCAACCCACATAGATTGCTACAACCCACAAAGATTGCCCCAACACACACAGATTTCTGCAACCTACATACAGTAGATGGATCCCACCTACATAGATTGCTTCCACCTACATAGATTGCTACTACACACAAAGATTGTCCCAACCCACACAGAATGCTACAAACTACATAGATTGCCTCAACCCACATAGAATAGTACAACCTAAATAGACTGTTCCTACCCACATAGATTGCCCCAATCTTCAACTTACACAATTTGATCCCACCCACATAGATTGCTCCAACCCACATAGAGTGCCCCAACCCACAAAGATTGCTACAAGCTACATATATTGCTTCCACCCACATAGAGTACACCAGCCCACATTGCTACAAACTACATAAGATTGCTACAACCCACATAGATTGCCCCAACTCACAAAGATTTCTGCAACCTACATAGATGGCTCCCGCCTACATAGATTGCTCCCACCTACATAGATGGGCCGAGATGGTGTAGAGGCAGGACAGCCGGCTCAGGACCGGAAAGTCTGGGGTTTGATCCCCGGTCACTGCATACCTCGTTGTGTCCCTGGGCAAGACACTTAACCCAGAGTTGCTCCCGGTAGGACTGGCTGGCGCCTTGCATGGCAGTCTACCGCTACCGGAGTATGAATGTGTGTATGAATGGGTGGATGGCTGGTACTGTGAAGCGCTTTGGGGCCCCTCATAGGGGGCTGGAAAGCGCTATATAAGTTAGCTCTATTTACCATTTACCAACCCACATAGATTGCTACTACCATAAATATTGCTCCCACCCACAAAGAATGCTACAAACTACAGTACATAGATTGCCTCAACCCACATAGATTGGTACAACCTACATAGACTGTTCCTACCCACATAGATTGCCCCAATCCTCAGTTTACACAATTTGCTCCTACCCACATAGATTGCTATAACCTACATAGATTGTCATAAAATGACCATTATCATGATTGGCATAAAATTCAAGTTTCACAAGACACAGTCAAATAAGGAGTTATAAAGTGTGCAGGAAAACAATATTGTAAAATACATCAACGTTGCAACCAGCACGATGAGAACATCTCCAGTTTGTTCCAGGCTCTAATATGTTTTGCTTCTGTTTTCAAACTGATGTTTTCTTTTATTGAAATTCAAATTCTTGTGCTACCGCCATTCATTTCACATTATTATTATTCTATAAATAAAAAGACGCTCTAATTGGCCGTGGACGCTACAATGAGACACACAGGCTTTAATCTGTTCTTGCTTATCGTCTCTCACAGAACTGATCATCCATCGCATCCAAATCACTTCTGCGCTTTGACTCGCAGGCTGAGACGAGCGAGCAGAAAGCTTTTTGGCGAGCCGGCACTGCCCCATCCTGTGATTGCAAATAAGTGCCTGCAGGCCTGTGGCTTTAGGATCCGTGATTGCCAATTAAGTTTTTTTTTTCTCAGCTTCTATTCAAAGAGCGAGTGAGGTGTTGTCGCCTGAGTTATCACGGTCAGCATCTTCGCTGTTCATTACTGTATTCTCACATTATCATTCTGGGGGCGGGGGGCAAATATCAGTTTAGCTTGTAACTGGGTGGAAATTATTTCCAGAAATATGAATGCAGTGTGCGCTCGGTTGTTTTGAGGGGCTGTGGAGGATCCCCTCCCCCAGTCTGGTTCTCCTCTGCCTGTCATCAAACCACAGGGAATAAAACCAGAACCAGAAGGCCGGTTCTTATCTCGTATGTGTGCATGTTGGATTTTATCACTTAAGCCAAATGAACTTTGTCTGAAGACTCACTCGTGTGAAAATGCTTCTCACTGAATGGATTAGCATTCCTTGGTGGAATGCACATATGAAAATAACCGTACCCACAGTACCGTATTTCCGGTCTATAAGTCACACCTTTATGCCTAATTTGCATGCCCTGCGACTAATAGAGAGGTGAGACATTTTTATGGATTTTTCCCCATATTTATAGACAAATTTTTGGCTCAGATATGACAGTTTTTCATTTTGGCAATAAATGGTGCAGTACCACTTTCGGCCGCTAGGGTACACCGACCGTTCCCACCTCATGTGTCTGAAGGCAGCCCCCACTGGTCGGACATTCATTCATTCATTCATTCAACCTTTATTTATATTTATTTATTGGACATACTCTGTCGCTGCCCGGCGTCCTGCTCTGGAGGTAAGTTAGCTCAGTGTTTGTTAGCAAAATGGTTACTATTTATCTAAATAACTCATGAACTACCAGACAAATTTTCTTTAAACTTACAGAAAGTAATTATTTGGTATTCATTTACAAACTGTTAGCTGTTGGAATTGTTTGAGATAAAATTTGATGTTTTATGGGCATAAACCTGTCGCGGCTATCTTAGTTGTTTTTCCGTGTATATTTTAGCAAATAGCTCATAAACCACTCGGCAGATTTTCTTTAAACTTACAGAAAGTAATTATTTAGTGGTCATTTACAAACTGTTAGCTGTTGGAGTTGTTTGAGATAAAATTCGATTTATTTATAATTTATTTTTGCAGCGCGCACGACCGTTTGGAAGACGTCGAAGCGAAACAATTTAAATCCAGCAGATTTGACTATTACGTGAATTTATTAAGGAACGGTTAAGCTAAGACACATCTTTGCTATAATTTTTAGCAGACAAATAATTGTTTTTACGTGTTAATCTTATTAAAAGTCCTTCCGTGCTCGCTTGCTCTGTGGCTGCCATTTTCAGCAGGGCAAATGAGGCGCTAACACGTCGCATAGCGGTGACGCATAATAGATGCAACCTAAATAAAGGTGCAACATGTTTATGTATTTTTCTAATTTATTGCCAATAATTGGACAAAGCAACTTATAGAAAGGTGAGACTTATCAGGTGGAAATACGGTATATACTGTATGGGGGATAACTTTCAGCTACTACCACACCAAATTTTAGCTCATAATCTGTAAAACTGGCAGAGTTAATTTGTGTTCGCTAATGCCATGTGGCTGTGGCGTCCATCTTGGATTGGGTTGGCTCTGTATTTTAATCATCTGAGCTTCTATCCAATCATTCTTCTCTGAATCTTTCACTAAAATGTATCCATGTTTGATATTTTACTGACAAACCAACGGAATTAACTCCAACAGGTGATGCTGATTTCAAGCAAAAATTTTGCACAATGAGCAGCAGCATGCGCTACGTATAATTCTCAGCTATTACCATGCCACTTATTAGCACAATATTTGTAGCATTGACTAAACATGCGAAATATCTATTTTGTGTTTTCTAAAATTAGTTGTCTGTGGCAGCCATCTTGAAAAGCGGTGGCTCCAAAAGTTAAATCCAGCGATTATTTCCGAAACGTCTCAGTAAAATTTGTCCAGTAGTTTGTGAGATGTTTTGCTAACAGAAGGTTAACTCTAAATATGTAGTGGTAGAGTTTTAAACAAAGCTCTTTTGCGATGCTCAGAATATGTGTTGGGATCAGTCTCAGCTACTACCACACCAAAGTTTACCTTTTTTAAATTGACTGCGTCAAAGGCATTCCAGTGTTTGTTTAATCAGTTTGCTGTGGCAGCCATCTTGAATCAGTTTCATTGGAATTAATCCAGTAGTGCACAAAATATTTTGCTAACAGACCGATTAACCCACACTGGCACGAGCAATTGATAATCATCCCATTGATCAGTGGTTATTTTCCTTAGTAACTCTTTTATTGGAATAACAAGCAGTATGTCGATGTCCCCTGTCCTTGAGGGATTTAAAGAGTGAATGTTTGTAGTTTTTAAACTGAGTGTTTATCTGGACTGGAATTAAACAGAGAATGCAAGTAATCCTTGGTAAATCCTTAAAATGTATTCAAGTATAGAAGTTCCTCTGTCGAATAGACATAGTTTTGTTTTGTGTGTCTGAAGCACCGCAGTGACGGATCCTGTCAAGATGAGGGAGCAGTTTTATCCACCACCACGTGCAGTGGAGGAGCCAGGGGGTGGCCAGTGGTGGCCTTGGCCTCCACAGATTAAACTTCTGCCACCCCACTGGGTACCACAATAATTTAAGGAAACTATACTTTTAAGCAATATAAAGTTTAGAAAGCGTAGTTTCCTCGAATGATTGTGTGGTCTATCTCAGCTCCTGCCGCTCCCACCTGTTCCTGATAGTCCTTCCCCAGGTGTTTGTCTTGTCTTTTCGTTAGTGTATTGGGTCTGCGTGTCTGTGTTCCTCGTTGTCTGGGCACTGTTTGGTATGGCTCCCTGTTCCTGTCTTCCTCTGTCTCATCTAGTTTTGCTGCCACGTCCGCTTTTGTTTTCAATTAATAAATAATATTTCTTATTTTACCTCTCTGAGTTTCCTCGTGTCTGCCTGCACTTTGGGTTCTACCACCACCAGCTCCAACAGATTGAGGTGGGTGGGTTACATATATTTATGGTGGAGGCCACCTTGGATTTTGAAGTGGCAACCCAGTTTTCTTAAGGAAACTTCCCAAATGCCAAAATGGAAGTTGGTTGCAAGTTATGCTCACAACATGGACATGTCCTCACTCCATGACGGGGGACAATTAGAAAGCACAATAAAAGGTATTCTGGTGTTTCCATCAGTCAAAGGTGAGCCACTTCAGTTTCACATTAACTCAACTCTGAGGCAGCAGCCATCTTTCAAACACAAGTAAAACTCCACGTAAACCAGTCCAGCTTGGTTTTCTAAATCAGACCAAGTCTTCTGTGTCAAGTCGAGCTGATCTCGCCTCCGCCTGAGGATGAAGACTTGGACCAGCTGGTTCCTCGTCCACACGGAGACAGAGAAGTGGCTGTGATTGTGTGAATTTGGCAGATTGCAGAGCGAGGCTGGGAGGAGATCGACACACCGGGCCCAGTGTGCAAGAAATGAAGAGAAACAGCAACATTCTAGTTTTCCTGTCGGGAGGAGAAAACTTGTTACCGGGCTCCTGCTGATACTGGAACGACTGGCAGATTGGAGTGTGTGTGACTGTGTGTATGTGTATGGGTGTGTGTGTGTGTGTGTGGCGTGTGTGTGTGTGTCTCAAATATGTATGTACTATAGAGGCCATTGAGTATATTGAAAACAAAATTTTGAATAAATAACTTCAGAAACAACTGGATTAAGCAGGGCCGTCCAAAGTGTGGCCCAAAGGGCATTTGCGGCCCTTGGTGTGATTTTGTGCATCTCATGACTGCAATTTAAAAAAATGACAGTTAGAGCCATTTTACTTAAACCGTATGAACACTAATACTGTACTTTTTTTTTTTCATTCAACCTTTATTTAGTCAGGTAAATCTTATTGAGCCTCATGGCTCATTTACGAAAGCGACCTGCTAAAACTAAAGAACGATGAACAGCAATGGTAGAATTTCCTTAAACAATAAACAATAAACAATAGAAAACAAAAGAGAAAAAAACAAAAGAGAGGAAAAAAAAAAAAAAATTTAAACAAAGTATCAAAAAGCTAGCAAAACATTATAAGGTAGATGTATAAAATCAAAGACAGGAACAAATCTGCATTGGTTTTTGCCAGGATTCGTACATGCAACCTTGTTTGTTGTTGTGATTCTTCTCAGTTGGCTTTCTTGGACTGTGAGGTCTCAAGTCTCTGATGGAGGACATTTGCAAACTGAGGTGTACTGCAAACCCACCCACACAGACCAGTATTTACAGTTTGACTCCCATCACCCTCTGGAGCACAAGTTAGGAGTCATCAGGACTCTGTACCACAGAGCAGACAGCGTCCCCACTAACTCAGGAGCCAGACAGAAGGAGAAATCACACACAAAACAGGCTCTAGAGAAATGTGGATATCCTAACTGGGCCTTCCTGAAAGCAGAGAAGAAACCCAAACAGGACTCCAGCCAGTCATCAGGTGAAAAGAAGGAACCCAGACCCAGACCAGTGGTCATTCCGGATGTTGCAGGAGTGTCAGAGACATTGAGACATTTATTTTCTAAACACAACGTTCCAGTGACTTTTAAACCCCAAAATACATTACGACAAAGACTGGTTCATCCCAAAGATCCAGTCCCCCGGCAAAAACAGAGTAATATTGTGTATGCTGTTCAGTGTCAGGAGGGCTGTGATCAGTCTTACATCGGGAAACTAAGCAGCCACTGGCTGAAAAGAAACTGTCCATCATTAAACAGAGGTGGAGGCCTCCGGGTTCAACTGTCCTCCTCTTACAATGCTGTTATTGCTAGTATCACTCAGCCCTCTGTGAATAGCAAACAACCATCAGGGTGCTAACGATCCATCGTTAGACTGATGGTCCTCCTTGATCATGTGAGCAGCTGGTTTCAGGCT
>JBBPBX010074429.1:0-10039 GCA_038048925.1 Garcialebias charrua
TGACTGTCTACCTGCTGAATGTCTCTCTGACCGTCTACCTGCTGAATGTCTCTCTGACTGTCCACCTGTTGAGTGTCTCTCTGACTGTCTACCTGCTGAGTGTCTCTCTGACTGTCCACCTGCTGAGTGTCTCTCTAACTGTCCACCTGCTGAATGTCTCTCTGACTGTTCACCTGCTGAATGTCTCTCTGACTGTCCTCCTGCTGAGTGTCTCTTTGACTGTCTACCTGCTGAATGTCTCTCTGACTGTCCACCTGCTGAGTGTCTCTCTGACTGTCCTCCTGCTGAGTGTCTCTCTGACTGTCTACCTGCTGAATGTCTCTCTGACTGTCTACCTGCTGAATGTCTCTCTGACTGTCCAGATGGACATAGACATGTAAATATAACATGTTCAACTGAAATTGTGTGTTTGTGTGTGTGACTGTTTTATGGTTTTTAAGGACAGTGTTTTATCAGGACTGTAATGAACTGCCATCTGATTGATTGTCTGATTGTTTATAGCGTATGACTAGCCTGGCCCTCGCCATACCTGCACAGCTCCGCTCAATTCTATTTCCCTTCACTGCTGGGTCTGGGATTTGTCCCATAGACAACGATTCCTCCGGTCGATTTTTGACCGGACCAATCAGAGAACAGAAGGCGGATTGGCAGATTAACAGACCAATCAGAGAACAGAAGGCGGAGTTTTGAACGACGTCGACTGACGTCGTCAGTTAAAATGGCTGCCACCACGAAGGAATTTTCCAGAAAACAAGGTAAAAAACTATTATTTCTTTCCTGAGAAAAACTATATTTCTTAGCTGACGTTTTATCAGAAGTGTTTCTGAGCTTAACAGTTCCTAAATCAATTCACGAAATGGTCAAATCTGCTGGATTTAAATAGTTTCGGTTTCACATTTTCCAAACAGCCTCAGGGTGCGCTACGAAAATAAATGATAAAAAATCGAATTTTATCTCAAATGTTTCATCAAGGCCAACAGTCAGTAAATTAGAGCCATATAATTACACACTGGTAGCAGAAAAAATATCCACCAAGTGGTTTCTGAGCTTTTTATCTGAATAGCCTGGACCTTGCCAGGCTAAGCTAACAAAACTACGCCTTCTGTTCTCTGATTGGTCCGGTCAAAAATAGACCGGAGAAATCGTTTTCAATGGGAGGAATGCCAGACCCTAGTACGAAGCAAAGTGAAGGACAGGGTTTGGTTTTAACCAGGCTAGCGTATGACTGTCCTAACAAACAACTGTCCATAAAAAAACCACAATACACTCCCATACACACACAATTGAACAATAAGGTTGATGAATCCACACGTAGCAAGTATATCTGTTTAGGAACACAAGAACTAAAATGTACCTTGGTACTCGTGTTTAATGGAAGTTGATCGCTCTTCTGGCTACCTGCGATCTCCTGACTCTGGACGTGTTCACGTCATCTGGAACAGATCATTTATACTTATATTTAGAGGAAATTCTACATTTTGATGATAGCTGCTGTCACATGTAAACCAATAAACATTACATGATTGTTTTTGGCCAAAGTATCCATCTCACATAAAGGAAAGATGGATGGACATAGTATTTACAAAACTCCTCTCATGATGGGTGGACTAAGATGAAATTAAAATTAGCTGAATGAAAGAAAACTATAAATTTAAAAACTGTGACTAATAATATTGAAGTCATACATAACAATCCCTGCATTATTTATAAAATTGATATCTATGTCATATACATACACACAAATATACATATATACATGTATATAAGCATATCATATATGCATATTCATATACAGTGTATATACATATATGCATATACATGTATACTGTATATGCATATACATATACTGTACAGATAGACTTATACATGTAAATATAACATGTTCAACTGAAATTGTGTGCGTTTGTGTGTGTGACTGTTTTGTGGTTTTTATGGACATTGTCATATGCTATAAACAGACAAGCAGATTACAGTTCATTACTGTCCTGACAAAACACTGTCCTTAGAAACCACAAAACAGTCACACACACAAACACACACACAATTTCAGTTTATCATGTTTTTAAGAAAGCAAGATGTTTGATGGATAGATGGATGATATTTGATGGATGGATACATGGATGGATGGATGGATGTTTGATGGATGGATGGATGGATGCATGCATGGATGGATAAAAGGTGGACATCAGTCAGTAAAGACTCCATCTGTCTGCGTTCAGCAAGGCTGGATGTTTGATGGATGGATGGATGTATGGATGGATGTTTGATAGATGGATGTATGTATGGATGGATAAAGCGTGGACCTCAGTCAGTAAAGAATCCATCTGTCTGGTTTCAAGAAGGCCGGATGTTTGATAGATGGATGGATAGATAGATGGATGGATGTTTGATAGATGAATGATGGATGGATGTTTGATGGATGGATGGATGGATGTTTGATGGATGGATGGATAAAGTGTGGACCTCAGTCAATAAAGAATCCATATGTCTGGGTTCAGGAAGGCAGGATGTTTGATGATGGATGGATGATGTTTGATGGATGGATGCATGGATGGATGGATGTGTGGATGTTTGATGGATGGATGGATGGATGAATGGATGGATAAAGCATGGACCTCAGTCAGTAAAGAATCCATCTGTCTGGGTTCAGCAAGGCAGGATGTTTGATGGATGGATGGATGTTTGATGGATGGATAGATGTTTGATGGATGGATGGATGGATGTTTGATGGATGTTTGAGATGTTTGATGGTTAGATGGATGGATGGATGTTTGATGCATGGATGTATGGATGGATGGATGTTTGATGGATGGATGGATGGATGGATAAAGTGTGGACCTCAGTCAGTAAATCCATCTGTCTGGGTTCAGGAAGGTAGGATGTTTGATGGATAGATGTATGGATGTTTGATGGATGGATGATGGATGTATGGATGTTTGATAGATGGATGTTTGATGGATGGATGGATGTTTGATAGATGGATGGATAAAGCGTGGACCTCAGTCAGTAAAGAATCCATATGTCTGGGTTAAGGAAGGCAGGATGTTTGATGGATGATGGATGTTTGATGGATAGATGTTTGATAGATGGATGGATGCATGGATGGTTGGATAAAGCGTGGACCTCAGTCAGTAAAGAATCCATCTGTCTGGGTTCAGCAAGGCAGGATGTTTGATGGATGGATGTTTGATGATGGATAGATGGATGTTTGATGGATGGATGGGTGGATGTATGGATAAAGCGTGGACCTCAGTCAGTAAAGAATCCATCTGTCTGGTTCAGGAAGGCAGGATGTTTGATGGATGGATGGATGTATGGATGTTTTATGGATGGATGGATGCATGGATGGATGGATAAAGCGTGGACCTCAGTCAGTAAAGAATCCATATGTCTGTTTTCAAGAAGGCAGGATGTTTGATGGATGGATGGATGATGTTTGATAGATGGATGCATGGATGGATGGATGGATGGATGGATGGATGGATGCATGGATGGATGGATAAAGCGTGGACCTCAGTCAGTAAAGAATCTATCCGTCTGGGTTCAGCAAGGCTGGATGTTTGATGGATGGATGGATGTTTGATAGATGGATGGATGGATGTATGTATGGATGGATAAAGCATGAACCTCAGTCAGTAAAGAATCCATCTGTCTGGGTTCAGGAAGACAGGATGTTTGATAGATGGATGGATAGATGGATGGATGTTTGATGGATGGATGATGGATGGATGTTTGATGGATGGATGTTTGATGGATGATGTGTGGATGTTTGGATGGATGTTTGATGGATGATGTGTGGATGTTTGATGGATGGATGGATAAAGCGTGGACATCAGTCAGTAAAGAATCCATCTGTCTGGGTTCAGTAAGGCAGGATGTTTGATGGATGGATAGATGGATGTTTGATGGATGGATGGATGGATGGATGTTTGATGGATGGATGGATGGATAAAGCGTGGACCTCAGTCAGTAAAGAATCCATCTGTCTAGGTTCAGGAAGCCAGGATGTTTGATGGATGGATGATGGATGGATGTTTGATGGATGGATGGATGGATGTTTGATGGATGGATGGATGGATGTTTGATAGATGGATGTATGTATGGATGGATAAAGCGTGGACCTCAGTCAGTAAAGAATCCATCTGTCTGGTTTCAAGAAGGCCGGATGTTTGATAGATGGATGGATAGATAGATGGATGGATGTTTGATGGATGAATGATGGATGGATGTTTGATGGATGAATGATGGATGGATGTTTGATGGATGGATGGATGGATGGATGGATGTTTGATGGATGGATGGATAAAGTGTGGACCTCAGTCAGTAAAGAATCCATATGTCTGGGTTCAGGAAGGCAGGATGTTTGATGATGGATGGATGATGTTTGATGGATGGATGGATGGATGGATGTGTGGATGTTTGATGGATGGATGGATGTATGGATGGATAAAGCGTGGACCTCAGTCAGTAAATAATCCATCTGTCTGGGTTCAGTAAGGCAGGATGTTTGATGGATGGATGGATGTTTGATGGATGGATATATGTTTGATGGATGGATGGATGTTTGATGGATGGATGGATGGATGTTTGATGGATGGATGGATGTTTGATAGATGGATGGATGGATAAAGCTTGGACCTCAGTCAGTAAAGAATCCATATGTCTGGGTTTAGGAAGGTAGGATGTTTGATGGATGATGGATGGATGGATGTTTGATGGATGGATGTTTGATGGATGGATGAATGCATGGATGGATGGATAAAGCGTGGACCTCAGTCAGTAAAGAATCCATCTGTCTGTTTTCAGGAAGGCGGGATGTTTGACTCACCAAATACCAAATGACCTCTTGGACTAGCTGAAAACCTGTACATGTAAAAATATGAAAAAGTTAAAAAACAATTCTCAAGTTTATACAATACACTTATACAGTATTCTGTATTATTCAGTATTCCAACAACAGTATTCTTATACCTACATAAAACTGCAGTCAACGTGATGACGTAACGAGGCTGCAACGTGATGACGTGATGACGTAACGACGCAGTTCGTCCGTCTGCTCACTGCTCAGAGGTAAAAAAAAAAAAAAAGAGCAGAATTAGCAGAAAAATGACGTTGGAAACATTAAAACCCCTCTACCCTATTAACGCATGTTAAATTACAGCGTTAGTCACGCTGTTATTGTGACGTGACACGTTCACGGTAGTGACGCTAACGCGACGTGCGTTTAATTTTGTCTTCGTCGCGTTAAGACTCTAAATAACCACTAAAAACATCCACAAGTGATGCATATATAGTATCGCTGATTTATATAAATGTCTATAAAAGTTTTCAACAGCGTTGAAAGGTTGTCACGCTTCTGAAGTGAAGTTACGTTACATGCTAACGCTAGCCGCAGCTAGTTTGAGCTGCGTCTTTCTTCACGCACTCAAAACTCATGCACAGATACTTCCTAATTTATCTAAATGTTGATAAAGTTTTCTACAGTCTTCACAGTTTGTGACGCTGCGGTTAAAGTCACGTTACTACTGGATTAGGTTAACATTTCCTTGAGATGATGTCATCAAAAGCAACAAAAAATTTTTTTTAATTCTTACCTGAATGAAGTCAATACACTCTGACACTCTGTCCACCTACCGCTGCAAAATTTTATTTAAATCGCTCTCCAAAAATAATCTCCGCTCACCTACATGCACTCAACACACGACGCCATAACTCTGCACGTGTAAGCTCAAGGGGCTTTAACTTTTAAAAACTCGGTCACCTGAGGCCCCGCCCTGAGCCCCCGCCCACTACAGGGTCTCCACATCACGAGAGGAGGGGCGGCGTTGGAGTTTCGCGCGGTCTCCACATCACGAGAGGAGGGGCGTTGCAGTTTGGCGCCATGTGTGTCAGTGAGCCACACACACGGCTTCAATAAATGCAACCGATACACAAAAACATACACACCACACACAAATACCCTGGGAGGTGCGTAGCCAGCCAATTTTATAAATGTAAATAACTTTTTATTAAAACAATTTTAAGTGTTAAAGCACACTCCAACTCATCCAGGCAGCCTATTAGCCACAAGTTACGCTGATATTGATGAGAAAAAACAATGTTTACATATTAATATATTTGGATACAATCTGTGTTTTATCCAGACATTGGCAAAGGCTGGCTAATACCAAATGTCCCGATAATGTCGGTACGTAGTCTGGCGCATAGGCGGGCCAATACGCTTGCACCAACGCACCACAAACACACACACACACACACACACACATACACACACATCAAAGACACTAGAACTTGCATTTGACCTGCACCTGCACTCTTGATCTGCAGCTAACCCCTCACATCACACAAGCTGCCAAGCAAAACAAAAAACAAACTAAGAAATAGCCATTGTGGAAGCTGTTCAGAGAGCTGAATCTTGTCCTGATCCACTTGAGGCTGCAGTTGGGTCAGTCAAAAGAAAAAGGTGCTAGTTCTGCCCCTGGAAGAAGGACTGCAAGACAAAAGCTGTGTGCTGCACATGTGAGAAACACATCTGCAAAGCCCATTCTCACGTTCACACATACTGTCCTACATGTGATAAATATAGTAGAAATTGAAAATTGTTCACAAAATCAAGCAACATTTTGTTTTTTTGTTGTGTTATGAGAGAAGTATTTTTATAATTCACTTCCTAAAAAATATTTAATTTAAAGTTCAATAAAGCTGCTTTATTTTGGGTCTTTGGTAGTGCAGGTCATTTTTGACCCGTAGGACAAGGGGAGTAAACAGAATGTTAAGATCGCACAAGGGTTAAAGTAACTTTGCAGAGAATTTCCTGTTACTCTCTCCAAAATAAAGTACAAACAACTGGTTTTGTCAGTCAGGTCTATTTTAAAATTTTGTCAGTTATGTCTTTCTGCGTTGTTTTTTCTCATTCATGCGTGCATTCAATGTCACATACATACACAAAACAATTTTAAAACAATCTGCGCATCTACCTATTTTTAGCTGAAACCACACTCCGCATCCAATTCCAGATTTTTGACTAGATTTTTCCTCACACATATAAGTTCTTGGTAAAAATCGTATCCAATTCCAGATTTTTGACTAGATTTTTTCCTCACACATATAAGTTCTTGGTAAAAATCAATCTTAAAGCTCTTTATTCTATTGTTAAATTGTTGCGTACATCATGCTATTAACTTTGAAAAATAGGAATATCACTTTTTAAAATCATGAGGTCTAGGTTCAGCTTTCAACTAGTTCTGTACCGTATTTTTCAACGTACAAGGAATTCCTATTTATACTCACTGCTTGTTAAGTGTGTGATGTTCGGTCATCCGTCAGGTGCCACGGTGGCACTTGATTGCAGGCCTTGTTGGTCTCGTAGAAACGATCGATCTTCCAGGTCTGTGGGACTAGCCATGCGCATGGACTTTCAGCTTTGCCTTCATCAAAAGCCATCATGGGCAGTTATGAGGATATCCCTGGTTTCGGCACCAAGAATGATGGGTTTTCTCAAACCAAACCCTTGCAGCAACATCTACTAAAAGGAATCACACAAATGACAACAGTTAGCATTTCATATAGGTCTTTGCAAAGAGGGAAAAGTCTCCTAAAAAAGTTGGAGGACGAGTCCGCCTTTGTAATGGTCGTTTCAGTCTTTTATTCATTTCGGTGTGTAGTAGTTGACAAGAAAAACAGGTTCAAACAACTTTCACACAATGGCTCTTGGTCAGTTTTGGCCAAACAAGTTTTGAAACAAAGGAAAACATTATTTTGGTGTTTTGCAGTTTCAGTGAACAAGTATTGTGTAATGAAAAATACCTTTGCAAAGAGTTTGAGCTTTGAGCAGTTTGTAAAAGTAATGATCAAAAGTTATAATGATCAACATTAACTTACATCCAACATACAGTATCTTCCACACTAACATAAATACTGTTTATTATTGTTAAACTGTTATTATTTAGCACATTTAGTATGTTCTAGTGCAACGCGACATGTGAAATATCTGCCTCCCTCGTTCAATAAACAGTGATATTAGAACTGGTTCAGACTGTGTCTCAGATTCAACTAATTCAGGTGTAGATTAATTAAAGATGAGACTCAAAATATATTCCATCAGTCGTAGTTCAAAAAGCGGTGCGTGTCTGTCGCCATTGTTGATAGAAATGCCGTCTGTCCGCACATGCGTGTGTACGCATGTGGTTCAAACAAATGCTCAGTAGGAGAATGTTTATGCTATCAATGGGGGGTCAGTGAAAAACTTCCACTCTGGAAGGTGGATTCAGAAACCTCTGGATTCAAAGAGGGGGGCCACTGGTGTCGTGTAAACGATCAGCAGAACCGCAGAGAGAAAGCTGCGTTTTCACTCAAAATATATGCCGTGAAAACAACCCCTTAACCTGGTTAGATTTATCTACCTGGATTATTGAGCAGCATCAGGAGATAAACAGTTCATGATGCTCCTGATTTAAAAAGGTTTATTCTTGTAATCTAAAAAAGCTAAGTCTGGTTCTCTGGACATTCAAAAAACAAAACAAATGTCCAGAGGACCAGACTTAGCTTTTTTAGAATTTTCTACCTGGATTATTGAGCATGTATCAGGGTGTTTATTCATGTAACCTTTCAGAAAAAAAACATGGATATTTATGAATTTATTGTTAATCTGTTGTGATTGTGGTTTTGGGTTTGAAGGATTTTTTCTCTCTGAAACAAACTAAAAACATTTTGCCCTTACAAATAGCTTTGGTTTCATATTTTATATATTCATTTAGTTATTTATTCATTTCAATAAAAAAAGACAATTTCAAAACAAAGAAAATAAAAATACCTATAAAATGAAAGGTAGCAGAAGAAGAATGAAATATTATCATTTCTGCCCCTTCTTAACAAAAATCAATTCAAACAATCAATTCAAGCAACAAACATCTATAAATAATACAACAAAATACATAAGTTATCACAATTTTTCATTTCTCCATCCCATCAAGCTCTCTCAGATCCTCCTCTTGACTACACCTCCATGTACCCTCTGCTCGCCTCTCCACCATGGGGAGCAGGGCCTTCACCTGCTCTGTCCCTCACCTCTGGAACGCTCTACCGCCAGACCTACGAAACACCACCTCCCTTTCCCTGTTCAAGACTGCTCTGAAAACACATCTCTTTAGACTAGCTTATCATTAACTTTACTAAATGTATTTTATATTATTTTGTATTTTATATTCTTTATCTATTTTATATTTCAATTTGTTCCTGCTGATGTTTGAACTGAGTTTGTTTGTTTTTACACAACCTCTGTTAATTGTCCTTCCCCAAAAGGCGCTTTTAAATAAAATGATTATTATTATTATTTATGGTTAATTTGATATTAACTAACTTATATGTATCTTATCAACAATATATTCTTAATCTTTTTCTTGAATATAAATAATGACTTATCTTATTTAATATCATTATCCAAACTATTCCATAAACATAATCCCTGTGTTGAAGTAGACCTACCCCTTAAACTGGTTCTATACTTTGGTTTTACAAAAATATCTGTTCCCTTTAGATTATAACAACTATTCCTTTTCACAAAATACTCTTGAATTTTTGATGGTAGTGTGTGATTCTGAGCTTTGTACATAAGTAAGAGAATATTGTAGTCCACCAAATCATAAAACTTAAGTAATTTCAATTGATAAAACAAACTACTTGAAGGATGAGCTATTTTCTGTAAACTAAAAATAGGCTTGGTTATAGTTTTACAAGCTGTACCCCAAACATTCACACAATTAATTAAATGTGGGACAATAATTGTATTATACAACAAACACAAAGCTTTATCATTCAGTAAGTCCCTTACTTTCTACAGTACTGCCATGGACTTGGATATTTTAGTTTTTACAAAATTAATATGTTGTTTCCAAGACAGTTTATCATCGATAATTTCTCCCAAAAACCTTACCTCATTCTCTCTGTATATCTCAACACCATCAATTTTGAAAGAAAAATCCACAGTTACCTTTTTTACTAAATATCATATAATAACAATTATATATATATATATATATAT
>JBBPBX010074430.1:0-10634 GCA_038048925.1 Garcialebias charrua
ACTCACCGTCGCGTGGTGGACACAGAACACACAATAGAATCCTCCGGCCGCGTTAATTTGGCTTGAAACAGCGGGGTTCTCTGCGGATTTATGAAAAGACCCAGCGCACCAGCTAGCCATAATCGTTAGCATCCGAGTTCACCTCTGACCCGGAAGATGTCAAGATGGAATAGTCCATTTTTAGTAGGGGGGGATACAGAAATCGACCGGTTTTTGTATTGCGTTTTTTTAATGATTGTTTTCATCGTAACTATAATTATTTTTATGTTAAATGTACATTAACAAGCAGCAGCAATGTTAGTAGGTGACTGGCCGGGGCGGGCCATTCATTTGCCTACATGGTAGAATAGATCCACGTCTGTTCACCCCTCTGCTCCCTCCCCCCCTCCGACCCTCCGACCCTCCTCTGCTCCCTCACCAAGGGGGGAAAAGTAAACAATTCAGTTACGGAGCCAGCATAAGAGCCTGTAAATAAGTTTTTTTTTTTCGTTTTTACTGATAGATAATTAGTTATTAGCGGTACTGCATTTTAAATAAAAATAGCACAAATCCGCTTATGAATTATAAAAGTTAGTCAATCCACAAAAACGCTGACAAAAAGTTTAGGTCCACTGTAAGCGGATTAGCGCTTTAGCGCTATCTAGCGTTCATGTGCCCACCACTGCGTGATATGTATCAAGTAATTACGTGATACGTATCACGTAATTACTACATAAGCTCCCAAAAAAAAAAATTCAATGGGTGGCAGCACTACCCTTCCGTACCGTAGTGCTGGCAATTCAGAATCGATTCTAAAAGCCCCAAAATCGATTTTTTTTTTTTTTACATTAAAACCCAAAATATAATGAAAATAAAACTATATCTCATAGTATATGAAAGAATACATAAAATGAAAGGTGGCAGAAAGAAGAAGAAATCTGACCTGAACCAGTGACCTCCAGGACCCGATAAGGATAAAGCGGGTAAAGATGATGGATAGATGGCTTTTGTTGAAAAGATTTACCAAACAAATCTTTTAAACAAAATCCATCCATACACATTTGAAACATGGATGAATGCAATATGATTTTGAAGTCTATTTTATTTTGAGTTAAATGTTTATGCAATACAGTAGGCTGAAATCTTTGTTTACGTTTGTATTTTGAATTATTTGTGATGGACTGGAGACATGTCCAGGGTGTCCCCTGCCTCTCGCACAGTGACTGCTGGATATAGGCACCAGTGACCTCCGGGACCCGATTAAAGCTGCTGCATTCTATTCATATACCCATCTGCTCACAATTCAGCCTGCTGTATTTATACTGTATTATTTGACATTATTAATGTTTGCTACAAGCATACATTATTGTTTCAATAAATGTTTTATTTGTTTACATTATTGTTTAATCTTTTCATGATTTCAATTGAAAATTGTTTCAGAATTGAAAATCGATTCTGAATCGAAAATCGATTCTGAATCGAAAATCGATCCTGGAATGAAAATCGTTTTAGAATCGAAAATCTATTTTTAATTGAATCGAATTCGGATTTGAATTTGGAATCAATTCGATTCGAATATAATCGAATCGATTCTCCAGACACTGAGAGATTTACATCCCTACAATAATCACCGGCTGCACCGCTACACCTCAACTTTAGGAGCCATCCCAATTCAAGATGGCTGCCACAGTCAACACGGATAATGCTATAACCCCAATGTACAGATATTCAGCTAAAAGTTGGTGGGGTAGTAGCTGAGAGTCATACACAACATGTACTTCACTCTCAACATAACATGATTTCAGTCTAAGATAATGTAAAATGTTTAAAATATATAATGTATTTATATATTTAACTCTGTCAGAAGCTTTGGATACGTTCAAAAACTACACGTTTGTCCTTTTAAGTTTTCCTTCGAGGCACACAAGGTTTTAAATCAGTTGACTTTTAAACCAAATGTAACTTTTTATTAAAATAATTCAAATCTGTCTAAAAATATATTTTTGTGAAATACTGAGAGGAGTAGGTTGAGGTGAGGCTGCAAGAAAGGTCCTGATCGAAAATTGGGTTAAAATCCAAAATGGCCGCCACAATGTAATAAACATAAACGGGTCACCTGGATCATTTGAGTGAACTTTGCTTTTTAGTTTTTACTTTGCTTAAAAGTAGTTTCCTCAAATGATTGGGGGGTGGCTAAAGATTAATCTATGAGGGCTAGGCCACCATTAGCCACCCCCTGGCTCCACCACTGCACCTGCTGGGGGATGAAGTTGTTCCCTCCGCTCTCCTGGATCCATCGCTCGGCCTCGGACGAGCAAAATAAAAAACCTCCCGTCTGTTCTTCTCCACGTGCAACATTTAGGTTCTGCTCAGAATCCAGAACAACGTCTCCAAAGCGACAAAACGTTCACTGTTCAGACCCGCGGCAACGGGGCTCGTACTGCTCGTTTCCGTTCGGGGCCGTTTGTGGCACGAGTTGTTTTCAAAGAAGATAATCAGTGTACGTGAGTCACGGAGCGCCGTTAACGATCCTCTCTGCGGCGGCGATGAAGTGGCTCCAGCTGAACAGACGACGGTGAAGCGTGGCGAGGAAGTGCTCGAGGAGAGGGCGATGAGGAGGAGGAGGAGTGGAGTGTTTGTTTACGTCCTGCTCTTGTTTTTCTCTGTTGGCACTCGGCCCACTTGTCATGCTGACGGTGTGATTACACGGCTCGTCGTGCTGCCCTCGCCTTGGCCTCAGCTCCCTCCTGTGGCGGCGTCCCTGTTCCGCTCGGCGCTAATTAGCAGATACACGTCTCGTTAACATTCAATTTGAAGGCCAGTAGAGCATCGAGACGTCCTCTGACTCTGCTTCTCCCTCTTCCTGTTCATGCAGACTGGATTAGCTCCTGAAGAGCAGCGAGCGTCACACAGGACACTCAGAGAGTGTCACAACAACACGACCGAGTCCTCTCTCCGGATTAGTTACAAGACCAGGAGAAGCAGAGAAGTTCAAAGACGTACCAAGATCAATTAAATAAAGTCAAGGTTAGAAATGCTAGAAAACACCATCCGTCAAAAACATTTATCTCCTCAAATACACTTGAGCTCGCCAAGCATTAGAAACGATATTACGTCATCAGAACCTTTAAGATTCGGAGGAACTTCCCGCCAGTTTTCAGCAGCAGAACGTAAATTAAATAATAAGACGACTACGTGATTTGTTTATATTCCTCAGGAAGTCCAAATATGGTGGTGTGTGCTTTAATAATAATAATGATAATAATAATAATAATAATAATGATGAATTTAATTTATAACATACTTTTCATTAACAAAAATCTCAAAGTGCTACAAAGTGCAACTAAAATCAAAGATTAAATAAAAACAAGTGATAAAATCAAGTAAAATCAATGAGAAAACAACAAAAATCAATAATAAAATTAATTAAAAATAATGATAATATCAACTATAAGATAAAATCATGTGGAGGCAGAGTAGGCTCGCTTAAAAAGAAAAGTCTTTAAGCCTTGTTTAAAGTCAACCAGTGACTGTGGAGCTCTCAGGTAGTCAGCTTTACAGAAGGTGTTTTTTTTAACAACATCACAATTATTCTGCAAATACACGACTAACTGTAACAAAAGGAGGAGATGACAGCAGTTCACCACAGCAGCAGAAAACAATAAGACTAAAACTAACCGTCTGTGTTGGTCGTATGAAAGGAAACTAGAGAGAAGCCGTTAGCAGAGCAGCGAGCTAAAACAGAAATCATTCTGACGATTTATTTTTATTTAAACGTCCTCAGATCAGAAATTAGCAGCTGAATTGAGTTTGATATGTAATGTTTGGAAATTAAGATTTTAAACCCATTTCTGATTTGGACATAAGGTAAGAGGGGCAGGTGAGACTCTGCTTTGTAATTATGAAGCAGTCAGTATCTTACCTGCAGCAGATAACAGTGAGAATGATCTCAGTTTGGAGAAATTCTCCTGGAAAAGTCGAGCTAACGGGCTAATCGGATCAGTAACAGTTCAGAAGTGGATTCCCATCTTTAACAACTCAAACTGAAAACACTTTATTCAACATTTTGATGTGTTTTTTTTTCCCACTTTTACACAAGGCAGCTCCTGAGATTTCAACTTGTTTCTCTGCTGAACCTTGGTGTTGCTGCGCTAACCATGCTAACTGTTTTCATCAAAGTGTCCTGCTGCCAGTCAGCTGAGTCCTCTGGCTCGAAGAGGTCAGCCACTCGACCGAGGGCTGCGTGGCTGCGTTACAGATGGCCAGAATCTATATTATCTTGTATTCACATTATTTTGTTACGTCACCTCAGCTTGTTTTGTTCCCTCCTCGGCGGCCGCCCAACGTTTATGATTTAATACATGCGAGTTCATTTGGAAATAAGAAAAGCAGATTATAACCAGTTTTTAATAATTACCGGTAATTATTTATGGAAACTACACTGAGACAATTTGGAGACGCCCGCAACAAAACTCTGAAAAAGGTTCAAGACTCCCTCAACTGTCACAAATCAACCTTTCTGCAGCTGTCGGCCTTTGTTAGTATTTTATTACAAATAAAAAAAAAACATTAAAGTGTTTCTGTTCCCATTAGCTGTTAGCTTGACTCCTTTAAGTGAGTAACTGACTTCCACTTTGGTGTGTGAAAACATCTAGGGGTAAGAAAGGCTTCTTTCAAAGGTTGGGTTGCCAGGTCGAAATCCAAGATGGCTGCCATCATATATATGTAAACACTGTGAACACGATAACTTGAAAAATAAGCAACCAGCAAACTTCCTTTCTGGTGTGTGGCTGCGTCTACGCATAAGAAAGGTCACTGTCGAAAACTGAGTTGCCACATCAAAATCCAAGATGGCTACCACCATATAATTAATTAATGGCAGTCGTCTCCCGATCGGAAAGTTGGCGGTTCGACTCCCGGGACCCGCACCATGTGTCGTTGTGTCCTTGGGCAAGACACTTAACCCTGAGTTGCTCCCGGTAGGACTGGAAAGCACCTTGCATGGTAGTCTGCCGCCACCGGTTTATGAATGTGTGTAGCATTCAATATATGTGTAGCACTTTGAGATTTTCAGTAATGAAAAGTGCGTTATAAATTGAATTAATTATTATTATTATTAAACCAGTCACCCATACTGGTGACTTCCATAAATAAATGAATGAGGACACTATACTTTCTAGGTTTTTTAATTTTTTTATTGCTTAAACGTAGTTTCCTCAACTGATTGGGGTGGCCGAAGATTAATCTATAGAGGCCAAAGCCACCATTGGCCACCCCCAGGCACCACCATTGCATCTGGTGGTGGATGAAATGTCTCCCTTCACTCAACAGGATCTGTCACCCTGTGTCGCCTCGGACAGGTTAAAAAAAACTACTCTGTTCTCCACAGTGTAACTCCTCCACACGTGAATATCTTGCACCAAAACATTTAAATGGTAAATGGAGCTTATTTATATAGCGCTATCCAGCCCTTTCTGAGGAGCCCCAAAGCGCTTTACAATACGAGCCATCTACCCATTCATACACACATTCATACACCGTTAGTGGTAGCCTGCCTTGTAGGGCGCTATCCAGACCTACCGGGAGCAACTCGGGGTTAAGTGTCTTGCCCAGGGACACAACGACACATGGTGGGCAGATGCGGGACTCGAACCTCCAACCTTCCGATTGGGGGTCGACTGCCATTACCACTGTGCCACGGCCGCCCCATTTAGGTTTACCTGCAGTCCCTGATCCAGTCCAGAAAAACACTCATATCCAAAACTACGCTCACTGTTCAAATCTCTCAGGGTCGGGGGACATCAGTGTACCACTTGTTTTTTTACTAAGTGGACTTTTTTTTTTTTTTTTTACTAACTGTAAACTGTGAACTGTAACTGTGTTTTTACTAACTGGACCTGCAGGTCCAGTTGTCTGAAATATGTTTGGCTTTAGAATACTGAATGTTGTTCTGGTTCAATTGTGTGAAATAAATTTGGTTATAGATGATGTTGTTCTAGTTCAACTGTGTGAAATATATTTGGCTTTAGATTATGTTGTTCTGGTTCATCTGTGTGACATATTCTATGTCATGGTTTAGATTGTGTTATTTTGGTACAAATGTATGAATTATGTTTGGCTTTAGATGGTGTGGTTTTGGTCCAGTTATGTGAAATATGGTTGGCTATACATGGTGTTGTTCTGGTCCAGTTGTGTGAAATATGTTTGGCTATAGGTGGTGTTGTTCTGGTCCAGTTGTGTGAAATGTGTTTGGCTATATGTGGTGTTGTTCTGGTCCAGTTGTGTGAAATGTGTTTGGTTATATGTGGTGTTGTTCTGGTCCAGTTGTGTGAAATATTTGGCTATAGATGGTGTTGTTCTGGTCCACTTGTCTGAATTATGTTGTAAGATCTGGGCTCTGAAATTACATGTGGAGTTCCTCAGGGCTCTGTACTGGGACCTAAGTTGTTTATCTTATATGTGAATGACTTGGTAAATGTGTCAGGGCTCCTTAAATGTGTATTATTTGCAGATGATACAACCTTTTTTTTGTTCAGGGTGGGACATAGAATCAATATTGGCAAAGATGCAAGCAGAATTTGTTAAAATACAAAATTGGTTTAAAATTAATAAATTATCATTAAATCTAGATAAAACAAATTATATGACATTTACAAATAGACAACGAACTGTTAATGTCCAGTTTACAGTTGATGGTGTAGAGATTAGAGATGGTGTGTGGTGTCCCTCAGGGGTCGGTTCTGGGGCCCCTGCTGTTTTCCCTTTACATGCTGCCTTTAGGTCAAATTATTAATCAGTTCAACATTTCTTTTCACTGTTATGCCGACGATACACAGCTTTACATCAGGACTGGAGCATCCTCATCTTCCACCTTGTCATCTCCATCTTCACTCACTGCCCTCTCTGCCTGCCTGGAGGCAATTAGGGCATGGATGAATCAGAACTTTCTTCAATTAAACTGCTCCAAGACTGAGGCCATACTGATTGGCACCCCTCACCAGGTACAAACATCTACTATAACAACAATTTCCTTTTCTGGACAAGACATCCCCCTCTCCACCTCTGTTACAAATCTTGGAATAAAAATGGACTCCAATCTTACATTTGAAAATCACATTAAGCTTCTGTTTAAAACTTGCTTCTTCCATCTTCGAAACATCTCCAGACTTCGCCCATCCCTAACTTTTTCCGATGCTGAGAAGCTCGTCCATGCTTTTGTCTCCTCCAGGCTCGACTACTGCAACTCCCTGTTTATTGGAATCCCTGGCAAAAACCTTCAGAAACTTCAATATATTCAAAACAGTGCAGCAAGGATCTTGTTGAGAGTTCGTAAATTTGAACATATTACGCCCATTCTCCATAACCTTCATTGGCTTCCTGTCGCCTACAGAATTCAGTACAAAACTGCTCTCATTACACATCAATGCTTACATGGAACTTCACCAGATTATCTGAAGGATATTCTTATTCCATACTCATCCACCCGGTCGCTGCGGTCACAGAACAGTAATCTCCTTCACATTCCGAGAACCAAATTAAGGACCATGGGAGACCGGGCTTTCAGTGTGGCTGCCCCCCGCCTGTGGAACTCTCTTCCTGACTGTCTGAGAGCCCCACAGTCTGTGGTTGACTTTAAGAGCGGCTTGAAGACCTTTCTTTTCAACCGAGCATACTCTACCTCCTCATGATTCTACTTTTGATCTTAGTTGATACTGTTATTGATTTTACTTGTTTTATTACTTGTTTTATTGACATTTAATTCTGTTGCACTTTGTAGCACTTTGAGATTTTCATTAATGAAAAGTGCGTTATAAATTGAATTCATTATTATTATTATTATTATTAATAGAGTCAATGAAGTAAAGTTTTTGGGTGTTGTTATTGATGAGAAACTAACATGGAAACCTCACATAAATTATTTAAGAACAAAATTAGCTAAATCCATTGCATTGCTGTATAAAGTCAGGGACTGGTTTAATGATAAAGCTTTGAATATGTTGTACAATAAATTAATTGTCCCACACTTGGTCTATTGTATTGAGGTATGGGGGAAGGCATGTAAGACAACTACAAATCCTGTTTTTGTTTTGCAGAAAAGAGCAATAAGAGTTATCACTCGAAAACATAGCCATCATCCATCTAATGTATTATTTTGTAAACTGAAATTATTGAAATTCCACTAATTGATTGATTATAAAATTTTATTAGTTATGTATAGGGCTCACCAAAATGCATTACCTATAAACATCCAGAGAATTTTTACAAAGAGAGAAAGCTGCTATAATCTTAAGGGGACGGAGATGTTCATAACAACTAAATTTAGAACCAGTTTGAAAGAACGATGTACCTCGATACAAGGAGTGAGATTGTGGAATAATCTGGACAATGATGTTAAAAGTGCCAAGTCAATGTACATGTTTAAGAAATTGATAAAGTTTGGATTGCTAAAAAAAATATGAAACTGTATAATGTGTACTCATATGAATTGTTGTTCTAGAAGGATTTCATTTTTTGTTTTATTATTTTACTAACTGAAGAATGTTATTGTTTGAATTTATTTACGAGAAAAAAGGCGCAGATATTATAAGAATTTTGTTCTTCTCTCTGCTACCTTTCATTTCATTGTATTGGTTTTCTTTTCCTTTCTTTTTATTGTAAATATAATTAATTTGTTTTTAGGATATGAAATGAAATGAATGTTTGGCTTTATATTGGGTTGTTCTGGTCCAGTTGTCTGAATTTTGTTTGGCTTTAGATTGGGTTGTTCTGGTCCAGTTGTCTGAATTATGTTTGGCTTTAGATTGTGTTGTTCTGGTCCAGTTGTCTGAATTTTGTTTGGCTTTAGATTGTGTTGTTCTGGTCCAGTTGTCTGAATTATGTTTGGCTTTAGATTGTGTTGTTCTGGTCCAGTTGTGTGAAATATTTTTGGCTTTAAATGGTGTTGTTCTGGTCCAGTTGTGTGATATATATTTGGCTATAGAAGGTGTTGTTCTGGTCCAGTTGTGTGAAATATTTTTGGCTTTAAATGGTGTTGTTCTAGTCCAGTTGTGTGATATATATTTGGCTATAGAAGGTGGTGTTCTGGTCCAGTTGTGTGATGTGAAATATTTTTGGCTTTAGACCCCGGCGCGCTTTCTATAGCTGCCCGCTGCCACCTGGTGGTGATTGGGTTAAATGCAGAGTCAAATTTCGTCTTGTGTGGAAACATGCATAGATGACAAAAATATGACATTATTATTATTATATGTGTTGTTCTAGTCCAGTTGTGTGACATCTGTTTGGCTATTGATGGTGTTGTTCTGGTCCAGTTGTGTGAAATATGTCTTAGTTTCATGCTCATCCGAGCAGCCTGTTGATGATATTAACCTCTTGCTGTGGTCCTCTTTTCCCACCCTTCGTTCCTCTCATCCGTCTCTCTTCACTTCCTGCTCCTGAACGGACCAGAGAGGTCAGAGAAGAGAGAGAACAAGTGTCCCACGCCGGGCTGCGACGGGACGGGTCACGTGACGGGTCTCTACCCCCACCACCGCAGCCTGTCGGGCTGTCCGCACAAGGACAGGATCCCCCCGGAGAGTGAGTGGAGCTTTTTTCATTTCTGCTCTTAACCCTCCTGCTGCCCTGGGGTCAAAACAAACCAAGAGGCCTCAGAGTCCAGAGGCCTCATGGTACATTCTGACCCCAGGGCAGCAGGAGGGTTAAAACTCTAGCTATGTAAAGAAAGAAAATGCTGCCTGCCATGGTACAGTAACATAATCCTAGATTTGTTGTTAGTTTTAGTATTAGTGCTAGTGTTAGTTTTAGTATTAGTATTTATACACTGAAAGCTAAAACTGGTGAAACACTAATTAAAAGTTAAAAGTAACAAAAAGGTAGCTAAAGGCTAAACATAGTAGGCTTGTTAGAAGGTGCAAAGGGGTAGCTAAAAGTTCAAACTTGCACAACACTAACTAAAAACAGCAAACTATTAGCTAAAAGTTGACCTAAAAAAGGGCTAGGTAAAAGCCTCTAAATAGTAGCTAAATGGTAAACATAACAAAATGCTTAAATAAGCAAAAAAATAGCAGAATGCTAGCTAAAAGTAGTAGAATGCTTCCTGAAAGTATCAAAAGGATATCTAGAAACTAGATGTAACAAAAGGCTAGCTATATGTAAAAAAAAGTTAATAAAAGCCAAATGTAGCTATATGCTAGCAAATAGTTAAAAGTAGCAAAATGCTTCTTAAATGTATTAAAGGGCTAGCTAATAGCTAATAATGCCAAAAGCCTATACAGGTTAAAAGTATCAAAAGGCTAGTTAGAAGCTAAAAGTATTTTGAGAAAACGTAGATCAGTTAGCTGAAGCAGATTCAAAGAGAACAATGTATTTAAAAGCATCAGTGAGATCACAATATGGGGGGAAAATGGTAATATATATATGTATATATGTATATGTATATATATATATATATATATATATATATATATATATATATATATATATATATATATATGTATATATATATATATATATATATATATATATATATATATATATATGTGTATATATATATATATATATATATATGTATATATATATATATATATATATATATATATATATATATATATATATATATATATATATATATATATATATATATATATATATATATATAT
>JBBPBX010074432.1:0-17581 GCA_038048925.1 Garcialebias charrua
AATATCCTCTTCTTTACCGCTCTTTTAAAGTTTACGGTTGCCATTTGTTAAATTTACAAGACAAAGTTTTACTTTGGTTGGAAAGCCGACCTCGATTTTGCTGGTAAAACCACAAGAACTAGACTACAGAGGTGTACAGCATGTCCCTGGTGGTCTAGTGGCTAGGATTCGGCGCTCTCACCGCCGCGGCCCGGGTTCGATTCCCGGTCAGGGAAGCAAATGTGTCATTGCCCCATTTTGTAGATAAGCCAAAAAAGCGACAGTCTCCGTTAACCAATATTTCTACACTTTTATGTATGACTAGAAAAGACATATTTTGACTTTTAACACATAAAACGTATGTGACAATCCATGGTGTATTACAAGCTGAAATATCCTCTTCTTTACCGCTCTTTTAAAGTTTAAGGTTGCCATTTGTTAAATTTACAAGACAAAGTTTTACTTTGGTTGGAAAGCCGACCTCGATTTTGCTGGTAAAACCACAAGACCTAGACAACAGAGGTGTACAGCATGTCCCTGGTGGTCTAGTGGCTAGGATTCAGCGCTTTCACCGCTGCGGCCCGGGTTCGATTCCCGGTCAGGGAATGAGACAATTGTTTAAAGGGGACCTCAGATGTATTTTTTAAATTTTTATGGTATTTCTGTGGGATATCCAGACCCTATTCCTTCAATTTAATGCACAAAATAATTATTAGATAATCAATTATACCCTTTTTAATTCTGCCATTTTTAACTTTCGTTTTGAACGACCGGTTTCTTGAAGTCCACGCCCTTCAACGATCTGTTCACGCCCTCTGTAACAGCCAGTATCTGTAATGTGTTGTTGTTTTAAAATTAGCTCTTTTTTTATTACTCATTTGACTTACTGTTAGTGTTAGCTTAAGATAACTTACCGAAACCCGTCTGAGCGCGCCGCAGTTTGCTGCTCCTTTTAGCATTAGACCACCCGAATCCGAAGCTAATGTTAGCTTGTTCCTCTTCCGGTTTTCGCCAGCTCCGCTCGTTGCACGCGATGAGATTTTGGGAGTTATCGCTGTTCCAGTGAAGACAACACAAAGTTCACCAAGTGTCTCCCGTAAATTAATCTGTAAGGAGAAGGTCCTCTTGCTGCGAGCCTGCTGCGAGGCTGCTGCAAGGCTGTACAGTTGAAGCTCCGCTCCATCGCGCCGGAAGAGGGTCCCGTCGAACCCGGTCCTTCCGCCTGTGGTCCGCTCGTTTAATTTTTGCCGGCTGCGCGTTGGCAGCGATCGCAAATACACTAAAAATTGAACTAAAACATAAAAATAACAATTATACTTTATTTATAAAGCCATTTAAAAAAACACAGCTGCAACAAAGTGCTGTACACATGAAATTAAGAACATATAAACAAAAGATGAGATGAAATCATGAAAAACAACAGTCATGTGTTTAATACAGAAGTGGGTTGAGCCTAACCAGGGGTTGCTAGGTGAGGGGCTGGACTCAGGTTTGATCTGATTGGCTGGCGGCTTGTGACGTCAATAAATGCAGGAAGTGTGAATCCTGGTGTATTTATCAAAAATAAATAAATCTACTTAGAGTAAATAAACCACTGGGTGCATTTTTTTGGCACAAGGACTGTTTTTTTATGAAGTAAATACCCAAAGTTTAGTAAAAAAACATTAAAAAGTGAATTTTGCATGTGTGGTCCCCTTTAAGACTGTATATTGGAAAATAAAGACAGCTATCCATTTGTTGCAATGATGTAAATATAACACAGCACTAATCTTTATGTGACCTAACTGTTATAAATGTAAAGACTGCAGAAGACGGCAAATTAACATACAACCATTTAAAATGTTACCTATTAGAGGCCACGTGTGACATGTACTGTATCAAAAGCATATCAGTGTATTGATCCACTTAAAATGTTCCAAGTTAAAAAGCAGTAACATCTTTTCCTTCTTTCACCTCATACCTGAACTCAACTGCTTCAGCTGTGTACAGTGAATACTCAAGCTTTTGCATGCTCCCTGGTGGTCTAGTGGCTAGGATTCGGCGCTCTCACCGCCGCGGCCCGGGTTCGATTCCCGGTCAGGGAAGCAAATGTGTCATTGCCCCATTTTGTAGCTAAGAAAAAAATTGCAAGTCTCCATTAATCAATATTTCTACTCTTTTAAGTATGACTAGAAAACTCATATTTTGGTAGAAAACTCATATTTTGGCTTTTAACACATAAAACGTATGTGACAATCCATGGTGTATTACAAGCTGAAATATCCTCTTCTTTACCGCTCTTTTAAAGTTTATGGTTGCCATTTGTTAAATTTACAAGACAAAGTTTTACTTTGGTTGGAAAGCCGACCTCGATTTTGCTGGTAAAACCACAAGACCTAGACAACAGAGGTGTACAACATGTCCCTGGTGGTCTAGTGGCTAGGATTCAGCGCTTTCACCGCTGCGGCCCGGGTTCGATTCCCGGTCAGGGAATGAGACAATTGTTTAAGACTGTATATTGGAAAATAAAGACAGCTATCCATTTGTTGCAATGATGTAAATATAACACAGCACTAATCTTTATGTGACCTAACTGTTATAAATGTAAAGACTGCAGAAGACGGCAAATTAACATACAGCCATTTTAAATGTTACCTATTACAGGCCACGTGTGACATGTACTGTATCAAAAGCATATCAGTGTATTGATCCACTTAAAATGTTCCAAGTTAAAAAGCAGTAACATCTTTTCCTTCTTTCACCTCATACCTGAACTCAACTGCTTCAGCTGTGTACAGTGAATACTCAAGCTTTTGCATGCTCCCTGGTGGTCTAGTGGCTAGGATTCGGCGCTCTCACCGCCGCGGCCCGGGTTCGATTCCCGGTCAGGGAAGCAAATGTGTCATTGCCCCATTTTGTAGATAAGCCAAAAAAGTGACAGTCTCCGTTAAACAATATTTCTACACTTTTATGTATGACTAGAAAACTCATATTTTGACTTTTAACACATAAAACGTATGTGACAATCCATGGTGTATTACAAGCTGAAATATCCTCTTCTTTACCGCTCTTTTAAAGGCTATCGTTGCCATTTGTTAAATTTACAAGGCTTAAAGTTTTACTTTGGTTGGAAAGCCGACCTCGATTTTGCTGGTAAAACCACAAGACCTAGACACCAGAGGTGTACAGCATGTCCCTGGTGGTCTAGTGGCTAGGATTCAGCGCTTTCACCGCTGCGGCCTGGGTTTGATTCCCGGTCAGGGAATAAGTCAATTATTTAGGAGCGTATATTGAAAAATAAAGACAGCAATCCATTTGTTGCAATAATACAGATACAACACAACACAAATCTTTATATGAACTTACTATTATAAATGTAAAGACAGCAGAAGACGGCAAATTAACATACAGCCATTTTAAATGTTACCTATTACAGGCCACGTGTGACATGTACTGTGTCAAAAGCATATCAGTGTATCGATCCACTTAAAATGTTCCAAGTTAAAAAGCAGTAACATCTTTTCCTTCTTTCACCTCATACCTGAACTCAACTGCTTCAGCTGTGTACAGTGAATACTCAAGCTTTTGCATTCTCCCTGGTGGTCTAGTGGCTAGGATTCGGTGCTCTCACTGCCGCGGCCCGGGTTCGATTCCCGGTCAGGGAAGCAAATGTGTCATTGCCCCATTTTGTAGCTAAGAAAAAAAATTGCAAGTCTCCATTAATCAATATTTCTACTCTTTTAAGTATGTCTAGAAAACTCATATTTTGGCTTTTAACACATAAAACGTATGTGACAATCCATGGTGTATTACAAGCAATATCCTCTTCTTTACCGCTCTTTTAAAGTTTACGGTTGCCATTTGTTAAATTTACAAGACAAAGTTTTACTTTGGTTGGAAAGCCGACCTCGATTTTGCTGGTAAAACCACAAGAACTAGACTACAGAGGTGTACAGCATGTCCCTGGTGGTCTAGTGGCTAGGATTCGGCGCTCTCACCGCCGCGGCCTGGGTTTGATTCCCGGTCAGGGAAGCAAATGTGTCATTGCCCCATTTTGTAGCTAAGAAAAAAATTGCAAGTCTCCATTAATCAATATTTCTACTCTTTTAAGTATGACTAGAAAACTCATATTTTGGTAGAAAACTCATATTTTGGCTTTTAACACATAAAACGTATGTGACAATCCATGGTGTATTACAAGCTGAAATATCCTCTTCTTTACCGCTCTTTTAAAGTTTATGGTTGCCATTTGTTAAATTTACAAGACAAAGTTTTACTTTGGTTGGAAAGCCGACCTCGATTTTGCTGGTAAAACCACAAGACCTAGACAACAGAGATGTACAACATGTCCCTGGTGGTCTAGTGGCTAGGATTCAGCGCTTTCACCGCTGCGGCCCGGGTTCGATTCCGGGGCAGGGAATGAGACAATTGTTTAAGACTGTATATTGGAAAATAAAGACAGCTATCCATTTGTTGCAATGATGTAAATAGAACACAGCACTAATCTTTATGTGACCTAACTATTATAAATGTAAAGACAGCAGAAGACGGCAAATTAACATACAGCCATTTTAAATGTTACCTATTACAGGCCACGTGTGACATGTACTGTATCAAAAGCATATCAGTGTATTGAATCACTTAAAAAGTTCCAAGTTAAAAAGCAGTAACATCTTTTCCTTCTTTCACCTCATACCTGAACTCAACTGCTTCAGCTGTGTACAGTGAATACTCAAGCTTTTGCATGCTCCCTGGTGGTCTAGTGGCTAGGATTCGGCGCTCTCACCGCCGCGGCCCGGGTTCGATTCCCGGTCAGGGAAGCAAATGTGTCATTGCCCCATTTTGTAGATAAGCCAAAAAAGTGACAGTCTCCGTTAAACAATATTTCTACACTTTTATGTATGACTAGAAAACTCATATTTTGACTTTTAACACATAAAACGTATGTGACAATCCATGGTGTATTACAAGCTGAAATATCCTCTTCTTTACCGCTCTTTTAAAGTCTATCGTTGCCATTTGTTAAATTTACAAGGCTTAAAGTTTTACTTTGGTTGGAAAGCCGACCTCGATTTTGCTGGTAAAACCACAAGACCTAGACACCAGAGGTGTACAGCATGTCCCTGGTGGTCTAGTGGCTAGGATTCAGCGCTTTCACCGCTGCGGCCTGGGTTTGATTCCCGGTCAGGGAATAAGTCAATTATTTAGGAGCGTATATTGAAAAATAAAGACAGCAATCCATTTGTTGCAATAATACAGATACAACACAACACAAATCTTTATATGAACTTACTATTATAAATGTAAAGACAGCAGAAGACGGCAAATTAACATACAGCCATTTTAAATGTTACCTATTACAGGCCACGTGTGACATGTACTGTGTCAAAAGCATATCAGTGTATCGATCCACTTAAAATGTTCCAAGTTAAAAAGCAGTAACATCTTTTCCTTCTTTCACCTCATACCTGAACTCAACTGCTTCAGCTGTGTACAGTGAATACTCAAGCTTTTGCATTCTCCCTGGTGGTCTAGTGGCTAGGATTCGGTGCTCTCACTGCCGCGGCCCGGGTTCGATTCCCGGTCAGGGAAGCAAATGTGTCATTGCCCCATTTTGTAGCTAAGAAAAAAAATTGCAAGTCTCCATTAATCAATATTTCTACTCTTTTAAGTATGTCTAGAAAACTCATATTTTGGCTTTTAACACATAAAACGTATGTGACAATCCATGGTGTATTACAAGCAATATCCTCTTCTTTACCGCTCTTTTAAAGTTTACGGTTGCCATTTGTTAAATTTACAAGACAAAGTTTTACTTTGGTTGGAAAGCCGACCTCGATTTTGCTGGTAAAACCACAAGAACTAGACTACAGAGGTGTACAGCATGTCCCTGGTGGTCTAGTGGCTAGGATTCGGCGCTCTCACCGCCGCGGCCTGGGTTTGATTCCCGGTCAGGGAAGCAAATGTGTCATTGCCCCATTTTGTAGCTAAGAAAAAAATTGCAAGTCTCCATTAATCAATATTTCTACTCTTTTAAGTATGACTAGAAAACTCATATTTTGGTAGAAAACTCATATTTTGGCTTTTAACACATAAAACGTATGTGACAATCCATGGTGTATTACAAGCTGAAATATCCTCTTCTTTACCGCTCTTTTAAAGTTTATGGTTGCCATTTGTTAAATTTACAAGACAAAGTTTTACTTTGGTTGGAAAGCCGACCTCGATTTTGCTGGTAAAACCACAAGACCTAGACAACAGAGATGTACAACATGTCCCTGGTGGTCTAGTGGCTAGGATTCAGCGCTTTCACCGCTGCGGCCCGGGTTCGATTCCGGGGCAGGGAATGAGACAATTGTTTAAGACTGTATATTGGAAAATAAAGACAGCTATCCATTTGTTGCAATGATGTAAATAGAACACAGCACTAATCTTTATGTGACCTAACTATTATAAATGTAAAGACAGCAGAAGACGGCAAATTAACATACAGCCATTTTAAATGTTACCTATTACAGGCCACGTGTGACATGTACTGTATCAAAAGCATATCAGTGTATTGAATCACTTAAAAAGTTCCAAGTTAAAAAGCAGTAACATCTTTTCCTTCTTTCACCTCATACCTGAACTCAACTGCTTCAGCTGTGTACAGTGAATACTCAAGCTTTTGCATGCTCCCTGGTGGTCTAGTGGCTAGGATTCGGCGCTCTCACCGCCGCGGCCCGGGTTCGATTCCCGGTCAGGGAAGCAAATGTGTCATTGCCCCATTTCGTAGCTAAGAAAAAAATTGCAAGTCTCCATTAATCAATATTTCTACTCTTTTAAGTATGACTAGAAAACTCATATTTTGGTAGAAAACTCATATTTTGGCTTTTAACACATAAAATGTATGTGACAATCCATGGTGTATTACAAGCTGAAATATCCTCTTCTTTACCGCTCTTTTAAAGTTTATGGTTGCCATTTGTTAAATTTACAAGACAAAGTTTTACTTTGGTTGGAAAGCCGACCTCGATTTTGCTGGTAAAACCACAAGACCTAGACAACAGAGGTGTACAGCATGTCCCTGGTGGTCTAGTGGCTAGGATTCAGCGCTTTCACCGCTGCGGCCCGGGTTCGATTCCCGGTCAGGGAATAAGTCAATTATTTAGGAGCCTATATTGAAAAATAAAGAAAGCAATCCATTTGTTGCAATAATACAGATACAACACAACACATATCTTTATATGACCTAACTGTTATAAATGTAAAGAGAGCAGAAGACGGCAAATTAACATACAGCCATTTTAAATGTTACCTATTACAGGCCACGTGTGACATGTACTGTATCAAAAGCATATCAGTGTATTGAATCACTTAAAAATTTCCAAGTTAAAAAGCAGTAACATCTTTTCCTTCTTTCACCTCATACCTGAACTCAACTGCTTCAGCTGTGTACAGTGAATACTCAAGCTTTTGCATGCTCCCTGGTGGTCTAGTGGCTAGGATTCGGCGCTCTCACCGCCGCGGCCCGGGTTCGATTCCCGGTCAGGGAAGCAAATGTGTCATTGCCCCATTTTGTAGATAAGCCAAAAAAGTGACAGTCTCCGTTAAACAATATTTCTACACTTTTATGTATGACTAGAAAACTCATATTTTGACTTTTAACACATAAAACGTATGTGACAATCCATGGTGTATTACAAGCTGAAATATCCTCTTCTTTACCGCTCTTTTAAAGGCTATCGTTGCCATTTGTTAAATTTACAAGGCTTAAAGTTTTACTTTGGTTGGAAAGCCGACCTCGATTTTGCGGGTAAAACCACAAGACCTAGACACCAGAGGTGTACAGCATGTCCCTGGTGGTCTAGTGGCTAGGATTCAGTGCTTTCACCGCTGCGGCCTGGGTTCGATTCCCGGTCAGGGAATAAGTCAATTATTTAGGAGCGTATATTGAAAAATAAAGACAGCAATCCATTTGTTGCAATAATACAGATACAACACAACACAAATCTTTATATGAACTTACTGTTATAAATGTAAAGACAGCAGAAGACGGCAAATTAACATACAGCCATTTTAAATGTTACCTATTACAGGCCACGTGTGACATGTACTGTATCAAAAGCATATCAGTGTATTGAATCACTTAAAAAGTTCCAAGTTAAAAAGCAGTAACATCTTTTCCTTCTTTCACCTCATACCTGAACTCAACTGCTTCAGCTGTGTACAGTGAATACTCAAGCTTTTGCATTCTCCCTGGTGGTCTAGTGGCTAGGATTCGGCGCTCTCACCGCCGCGGCCCGGGTTCGATTCCCGGTCAGGGAAGCAAATGTGTCATTGCCCCATTTCGTAGCTAAGAAAAAAAATTGCAAGTCTCCATTAATCAATATTTCTACTCTTTTAAGTATGTCTAGAAAACTCATATTTTGGCTTTTAACACATAAAACGTATGTGACAATCCATGGTGTATTACAAGCAATATCCTCTTCTTTACCGCTCTTTTAAAGTTTACGGTTGCCATTTGTTAAATTTACAAGACAAAGTTTTACTTTGGTTGGAAAGCCGACCTCGATTTTGCTGGTAAAACCACAAGAACTAGACTACAGAGGTGTACAGCATGTCCCTGGTGGTCTAGTGGCTAGGATTCGGCGCTCTCACCGCCGCGGCCTGGGTTTGATTCCCAGTCAGGGAAGCAAATGTGTCATTGCCCCATTTTGTAGCTAAGAAAAAAATTGCAAGTCTCCATTAATCAATATTTCTACTCTTTTAAGTATGACTAGAAAACTCATATTTTGGTAGAAAACTCATATTTTGGCTTTTAACACATAAAACGTATGTGACAATCCATGGTGTATTACAAGCTGAAATATCCTCTTCTTTACCGCTCTTTTAAAGTTTATGGTTGCCATTTGTTAAATTTACAAGACAAAGTTTTACTTTGGTTGGAAAGCCGACCTCGATTTTGCTGGTAAAACCACAAGACCTAGACAACAGAGGTGTACAACATGTCCCTGGTGGTCTAGTGGCTAGGATTCAGCGCTTTCACCGCTGCGGCCCGGGTTCGATTCCCGGTCAGGGAATGAGACAATTGTTTAAGACTGTATATTGGAAAATAAAGACAGCTATCCATTTGTTGCAATGATGTAAATAGAACACAGCACTAATCTTTATGTGACCTAACTATTATAAATGTAAAGACAGCAGAAGACGGCAAATTAACATACAGCCATTTTAAATGTTACCTATTACAGGCCACGTGTGACATGTACTGTATCAAAAGCATATCAGTGTATTGAATCACTTAAAAAGTTCCAAGTTAAAAAGCAGTAACATCTTTTCCTTCTTTCACCTCATACCTGAACTCAACTGCTTCAGCTGTGTACAGTGAATACTCAAGCCTTTGCATGCTCCCTGGTGGTCTAGTGGCTAGGATTCGGCGCTCTCACCGCCGCGGCCCGGGTTCGATTCCCGGTCAGGGAAGCAAATGTGTCATTGCCCCATTTCGTAGCTAAGAAAAAAATTGCAAGTCTCCATTAATCAATATTTCTACTCTTTTAAGTATGACTAGAAAACTCATATTTTGGTAGAAAACTCATATTTTGGCTTTTAACACATAAAACGTATGTGACAATCCATGGTGTATTACAAGCTGAAATATCCTCTTCTTTACCGCTCTTTTAAAGTTTATGGTTGCCATTTGTTAAATTTACAAGACAAAGTTTTACTTTGGTTGGAAAGCCGACCTCGATTTTGCTGGTAAAACCACAAGACCTAGACAACAGAGGTGTACAACATGTCCCTGGTGGTCTAGTGGCTAGGATTCAGCGCTTTCACCGCTGCGGCCCGGGTTCGATTCCCGGTCAGGGAATGAGACAATTGTTTAAGACTGTATATTGGAAAATAAAGACAGCTATCCATTTGTTGCAATGATGTAAATATAACACAGCACTAATCTTTATGTGACCTAACTGTTATAAATGTAAAGACTGCAGAAGACGGCAAATTAACATACAACCATTTAAAATGTTACCTATTAGAGGCCACGTGTGACATGTACTGTATCAAAAGCATATCAGTGTATTGATCCACTTAAAATGTTCCAAGTTAAAAAGCAGTAACATCTTTTCCTTCTTTCACCTCATACCTGAACTCAACTGCTTCAGCTGTGTACAGTGAATACTCAAGCTTTTGCATGCTCCCTGGTGGTCTAGTGGCTAGGATTCGGCGCTCTCACCGCCGCGGCCCGGGTTTGATTCCCGGTCAGGGAAGCAAATGTGTCATTGCCCCATTTTGTAGATAAGCCAAAAAAGTGACAGTCTCCGTTAAACAATATTTCTACACTTTTATGTATGACTAGAAAACTCATATTTTGACTTTTAACACATAAAACGTATGTGACAATCCATGGTGTATTACAAGCTGAAATATCCTCTTCTTTACCGCTCTTTTAAAGGCTATCATTGCCATTTGTTAAATTTACAAGGCTTAAAGTTTTACTTTGGTTGGAAAGCCGACCTCGATTTTGCGGGTAAAACCACAAGACCTAGACAACAGAGGTGTACAGCATGTCCCTGGTGGTCTAGTGGCTAGGATTCAGTGCTTTCACCGCTGCGGCCTGGGTTTGATTCCCGGTCAGGGAATAAGTCAATTATTTAGGAGCGTATATTGAAAAATAAAGACAGCAATCCATTTGTTGCAATAATACAGATACAACACAACACAAATCTTTATATGAACTTACTGTTATAAATGTAAAGACAGCAGAAGACGGCAAATTAACATACAGCCATTTTAAATGTTACCTATTACAGGCCACGTGTGACATGTACTGTATCAAAAGCATATCAGTGTATTGAATCACTTAAAAAGTTCCAAGTTAAAAAGCAGTAACATCTTTTCCTTCTTTCACCTCATACCTGAACTCAACTGCTTCAGCTGTGTACAGTGAATACTCAAGCTTTTGCATTCTCCCTGGTGGTCTAGTGGCTAGGATTCGGCGCTCTCACCGCCGCGGCCCGGGTTCGATTCCCGGTCAGGGAAGCAAATGTGTCATTGCCCCATTTCGTAGCTAAGAAAAAAAATTGCAAGTCTCCATTAATCAATATTTCTACTCTTTTAAGTATGTCTAGAAAACTCATATTTTGGCTTTTAACACATAAAACGTATGTGACAATCCATGGTGTATTACAAGCAATATCCTCTTCTTTACCGCTCTTTTAAAGTTTACGGTTGCCATTTGTTAAATTTACAAGACAAAGTTTTACTTTGGTTGGAAAGCCGACCTCGATTTTGCTGGTAAAACCACAAGAACTAGACTACAGAGGTGTACAGCATGTCCCTGGTGGTCTAGCGGCTAGGATTCGGCGCTCTCACCGCCGCGGCCTGGGTTTGATTCCCAGTCAGGGAAGCAAATGTGTCATTGCCCCATTTTGTAGCTAAGAAAAAAATTGCAAGTCTCCATTAATCAATATTTCTACTCTTTTAACCCTTGTGCGATCTTAACATTCTGTTTACTCCCCTTGTCCTACGGGTCAAAAATGACCCGCACTACCAAAGACCCAAAATAAAGCAGCTTTATTGAACTTTAAATCCAAAATCCATTTTCCACGATGAAACAACCTATTTATCAATGCATCTCAATTATTTATGTTTTTTATATTTTTTTATCATGTATTTTTGTTACACAATACAAAAAGACAATCACCAGTTAACAGTATTACACTTTTTTTTTTACCACAAACCAACTGTCAAAACAGTTTTCTTTTACACAGTAAAGGTTTATTATGGCTATTATATAAATGTAAAGTAATTATTTCTGAATTATTTATATTGAAAGGGAAAAAACAGTCAACAATCTGGAACTTTTTTGTCACGTTTATTTTTTAAATATTTTTTAGGAAGTGAATTATAAAAATACTTCTCTCATAACACAACAAAAAAACAAAATGTTGCTTGATTTTGTGAACAATTTTCAACTTCTACTATATTTATCACATGTAGGACAGTATGTGAGCCCCTTCTTGTTTGCTCTGGTGATGGACCGACTAACAGATGAGGTCAGGCAGGAATCCCCATGGACTATGATGTTTGCAGATGACATTGTGATATGTGGTGAGAACAGGGAACAGGTGGAAGAGAACTTGGAGAGGTGGAGGTATTCACTTGAAAGAAGAGGAATGAAAGTCAGCCGTAGTAAGACAGAGTACATTTGTGTGAATGAGAGGGAGGAGGTGGAACAGTGAGACTACAAGGAGCAGAGGTCACAAAGGTGCAGAACTTCAAGTACTTGGGGTCGACTGTCCAGGAAAATGGGGAATGTGGTAAAGAGGTGAAGAAGAGAGTCCAGGCAGGATGGAGTGGATGGAAAAAAGTTTCAGGAGTGATTTGTGACAAAAATGTGTCAGCAAAGGTCAAAGGAAAAGTTTACAAGACAGTGGTGAGACCAGCTATGTTGTATGGTCTGGAGACAGTGTCATTGACAAAAAGACAGGAGAAAGAACTGGAAGTGGCAGAAATGAAGATGTTGAGGTTCTCCTTAGGAGTGACAAGGATGGATAAGATCAGGAATGAGATCATCAGAGGTACAGCACATGTTGAACAACTGGGAGATAAAGTTAGGGAGGCCAGACTGAGATGGTTTGGACATGTCCAGAGGAGGGACAGTGGGTATATTGGTAGAAGGATGTTAGAAATGCAGCTGCCAGGAAAAAGACACAGAGGAAGGCCAAAGAGGAGATATATGGATGCAGTTAGAGAGGACATGAAGGTAGTTGGAGTGAGGACAGAGGATGCAGAGGACAGAGTGAGGTGGAGGAGGATGACTCGCTGTGGCGACCCCTGAAAAGGGAAAAGCCGAAAGAAGAAGAAGAAGAAGAAGGACAGTATGTGTGAACGTGAGAATGGGCTTTGCAGATGTGTTTCTCACATGTGCAGCACACAGCTTTTGTCTTGCAGTCCTTCTTCCAGGGGCAGAACTGGCACCTTTTTCTTTTGACTGACCCAGCTGCAGCCTTTATTATTTCTTAGTTTGTTTTTTTGTTTTGCTTGGCAGCTTGTGTGATGTGAGGGGTTAGCTGCAGATCAAGAGTGCAGGTGCAGGTCAAATGCAAGTTCTAGTGTCTTTGATGTGTGTGTGTGTGTGTGTGTGTGTGTGTGTGTGTGTGTGTGTGTGTGTGTGTGTGTGTGTGTGTGTGTGTGTGTGTGTGTTGTGTGTGTGTGTGTGTGTGTGTGTGTGTGTGTGTGTGTGTGTGTGTGTGTGTGTGTGTGTGTGTGTGTGTGTGTGTGTGTGTGTGTGTTAGAGAGAGTTTGTGTGTGGCCTTTGAACTTTTTTCTGGTGTTTAAATGCCTTTATAATTCACGGGTCAAAAATGACCCATAGGACGATCTTTGGACCCTAGTGGTGTACAGCCCACATGGAAACCTAGACAAAAACAAAGTATCACTTTTTGTAATGATGGGGTCACTTTAGGAAAAGTCATAAAATTTCAAGTTGGAAAAATATAGTTTAAGGTATTTTTTCTATAGCTAAACATGGTAGCGGGTCACTTTTGACCCGCAGGACAACACAAGGGTTAAGTATGACTAGAAAACTCATATTTTGGTAGAAAACTCATATTTTGGCTTTTAACACATAAAACGTATGTGACAATCCATGGTGTATTACAAGCTGAAATATCCTCTTCTTTACCGCTCTTTTAAAGTTTATGGTTGCCATTTGTTAAATTTACAAGACAAAGTTTTACTTTGGTTGGAAAGCCGACCTCGATTTTGCTGGTAAAACCACAAGACCTAGACAACAGAGGTGTACAGCATGTCCCTGGTGGTCTAGTGGCTAGGATTCAGCGCTTTCACCGCTGCGGCCCGGGTTCGATTCCCGGTCAGGGAATGAGACAATTGTTTAAGACTGTATATTGGAAAATAAAGACAGCTATCCATTTGTTGCAATGATGTAAATAGAACACAGCACTAATCTTTATGTGACCTAACTATTATAAATGTAAAGACAGCAGAAGACGGCAAATTAACATACAGCCATTTTAAATGTTACCTATTACAGGCCACGTGTGACATGTACTGTATCAAAAGCATATCAGTGTATTGAATCACTTAAAAAGTTCCAAGTTAAAAAGCAGTAACATCTTTTCCTTCTTTCACCTCATACCTGAACTCAACTGCTTCAGCTGTGTACAGTGAATACTCAAGCCTTTGCATGCTCCCTGGTGGTCTAGTGGCTAGGATTCGGCGCTCTCACCGCCACGGCCCGGGTTCGATTCCCGGTCAGGGAAGCAAATGTGTCATTGCCCCATTTCGTAGCTAAGAAAAAAATTGCAAGTCTCCATTAATCAATATTTCTACTCTTTCAAGTATCACTAGAAAACTCATATTTTGGTAGAAAACTCATATTTTGGCTTTTAACACATAAAACGTATGTGACAATCCATGGTGTATTACAAGCTGAAATATCCTCTTCTTTACCGCTTTTTTAAAGGCTATCGTTGCCATTTGTTAAATTTACAAGACAAAGTTTTACTTTGGTTGGAAAGCCGACCTCGATTTTGCTGGTAAAACCGCAAGACCTAGACACCAGTGGTGTACAGCATGTCCCTGGTGATCTAGTGGCTAGGATTCAGCGCTTTCACCGCTGCGGCCCGGGTTCGATTCCCGGTCAGGGAAGCAAATGTGTCATTGCCCCATTTTGTAGATAAGCCAAAAAAGTGACAGTCTCCGTTAAACAATATTTCTACACTTTTATGTATGACTAGAAAAGTCATATTTTGACTTTTAACACATAAAACGTATGTGACAATCCATGGTGTATTACAAGCTGAAATATCCTCTTCTTTACCGCTCTTTTAAAGGCTATTGTTGCCATTTGTTAAATTTACAAGGCTTAACGTTTTACTTTGGTAGGAAAGCCGACCTCGATTTTGCGGGTAAAACCACAAGACCTAGACACCAGAGGTGTACAGCATGTCCCTGGTGGTCTAGTGGCTAGGATTCAGTGCTTTCACCGCTGCGGCCTGGGTTCGATTCCCGGTCAGGGAATAAGTCAATTATTTAGGAGCGTATATTGAAAAATAAAAACAGCAATCCATTTGTTGCAATAATACAGATACAACACAACACAAATCTTTATATGAACTTACTGTTATAAATGTAAAGACAGCAGAAGACGGCAAATTAACATAAAGCCATTTTAAATGTTACCTATTACAGGCCACGTGTGACATGTACTGTATCAAAAGCATATCAGTGTATTGAATCACTTAAAAAGTTCCAAGTTAAAAAGCAGTAACATCTTTTCCTTCTTTCACCTCATACCTGAACTCAACTGCTTCAGCTGTGTACAGTGAATACTCAAGCTTTTGCATTCTCCCTGGTGGTCTAGTGGCTAGGATTCAGCGCTCTCACCGCCGCGGCCCGGGTTCGATTCCCGGTCAGGGAAGCAAATGTGTCATTGCCCCATTTCGTAGCTAAGAAAAAAAATTGCAAGTCTCCATTAATCAATATTTCTACTCTTTTAAGTATGTCTAGAAAACTCATATTTTGGCTTTTAACACATAAAACGTATGTGACAATCCATGGTGTATTACAAGCAATATCCTCTTCTTTACCGCTCTTTTAAAGTTTACGGTTGCCATTTGTTAAATTTACAAGACAAAGTTTTACTTTGGTCGGAAAGCCGACCTCGATTTTGCTGGTAAAACCACAAGAACTAGACTGCAGAGGTGTACAGCATGTCCCTGGTGGTCTAGTGGCTAGGATTCGGCGCTCTCACCGCCGCGGCCCGGGTTCGATTCCCGGTCAGGGAAGCAAATGTGTCATTGCCCCATTTTGTAGATAAGCCAAAAAAGCGACAGTCTCCGTTAACCAATATTTCTACACTTTTATGTATGACTAGAAAAGTCATATTTTGACTTTTAACACATAAAACGTATGTGACAATCCATGGTGTATTACAAGCTGAAATATCCTCTTCTTTACCGCTCTTTTAAAGGCTATCGTTGCCATTTGTTAAATTTACAAGACAAAGTTTTACTTTGGTTGGAAAGCCGACCTCGATTTTGCTTGTAAAACCGCAAGACCTAGACACCAGTGGTGTACAGCATGTCCCTGGTGGTCTAGTGGCTAGGATTCAGCGCTTTCACCGCTGCGGCCCGGGTTCGATTCCCGGTCAGGGAATAAGTCAATTATTTAGGAGCCTATATTGAAAAATAAAGACAGCAATCCATTTGTTGCAATAATACAGATACAACACAACACATATCTTTATATGACCTAACTGTTATAAATGTAAAGAGAGCAGAAGACGGCAAATTAACATACAGCCATTTTAAATGTTACCTATTACAGGCCACGTGTGACATGTACTGTATCAAAAGCATATCAGTGTATTGAATCACTTAAAAATTTCCAAGTTAAAAAGCAGTAACATCTTTTCCTTCTTTCACCTCATACCTGAACTCAACTGCTTCAGCTGTGTACAGTGAATACTCAAGCTTTTGCATGCTCCCTGGTGGTCTAGTGGCTAGGATTCGGCGCTCTCACCGCCGCGGCCCGGGTTCGATTCCCGGTCAGGGAAGCAAATGTGTCATTGCCCCATTTTGTAGCTAAGAAAAAAATTGCAAGTCTCCATTAATCAATATTTCTACTCTTTTAAGTATGACTAGAAAACTCATATTTTGGTAGAAAACTCATATTTTGGCTTTTAACACATAAAACGTATGTGACAATCCATGGTGTATTACAAGCTGAAATATCCTCTTCTTTACCGCTCTTTTAAAGTTTATGGTTGCCATTTGTTAAATTTACAAGACAAAGTTTTACTTTGGTTGGAAAGCCGACCTCGATTTTGCTGGTAAAACCACAAGACCTAGACAACAGAGGTGTGCAACATGTCCCTGGTGGTCTAGTGGCTAGGATTCAGCGCTTTCACCGCTGCGGCCCGGGTTCGATTCCCGGTCAGGGAATGAGACAATTGTTTAAGACTGTATATTGGAAAATAAAGACAGCTATCCATTTGTTGCAATGATGTAAATATAACACAGCACTAATCTTTATGTGACCTAACTGTTATAAATGTAAAGACTGCAGAAGACGGCAAATTAACATACAACCATTTAAAATGTTACCTATTAGAGGCCACGTGTGACATGTACTGTATCAAAAGCATATCAGTGTATTGATCCACTTAAAATGTTCCAAGTTAAAAAGCAGTAACATCTTTTCCTTCTTTCACCTCATACCTGAACTCAACTGCTTCAGCTGTGTACAGTGAATACTCAAGCTTTTGCATGCTCCCTGTTGGTCTAGTGGCTAGGATTCGGCGCTCTCACCGCCGCGGCCCGGGTTCGATTCCCGGTCAGGGAAGCAAATGTGTCATTGCCCCATTTTGTAGATAAGCCAAAAAAGTGACAGTCTCCGTTAAACAATGAGCCTCATGCACAAACCGTTCGTACGCACAGATATGTGCTTATCCTGTGCGTACGAGTGATTAAGGATCATTTGTGGCATCCAACAATGTTTTCGTATCCTAAGATTTTTTTCAGATACGAACAAAATGTACGTGTGGTCTGGACCTGTCGTATATTTTACGAGCAGTCGGTCCGCCGTTATCCAGATGGATTTCCATCACTAATCA
>JBBPBX010074433.1:3998-17580 GCA_038048925.1 Garcialebias charrua
ATGTTTTGTGTTTGGTGACCGACGACAAAATTCGAGCAAGCTAATAACCACGAAGAATCATACGAGTTACTGACCCATTGAAGCACGCAAGGTCAGACCATGAGCCCCGGCCTCGCGTGCTCACAAAGCACGGATTCTGAGCCCTGGCAGACAGGAGGACTGTGAGTCCGGGACGGAGGGTGGAAACATTTTTAAAAAACATTTTATATGTACTCCACAGAAGTCTGTTGGAGTCAGTCTCCACCATCACATACATTTACACCTCCAGATGCAGGAAGAGGCCACCTGCATCATGAAGGACCCCACTCACCCAGCACACACACTTTTTGCCCTGCTCCCCTCAGGAAGGAGGTTGAGGAGCATTAAGTGTAGAACCACTAGACTGAGGAACAGCTTCTACCCTGAGGCTGTTAGACTCATGAATATCTAACCAGAATAATCACTGTGAAATATCACATCATGTTGCTGCTGATCTGTTTCATGTTGCTGCTGATCTGTTTCATGTTGCTGCTGATCTGTTTCATGTTGCTGCTGATCTGTTTCATGTTGCTGCTGATCTGTTTCATGTTGCTGCTGATCTGTTTCATGTTGCTGCTGATCTGTTTCATGTTGCTGCTGATCTGTTTCATGTTGCTGCTGATCTGTTTCATGTTGCTGCTGATCTGTTTCATGTTGCTGCTGATCTGTTTCATGTTGCTGCTGATCTGTTTCATGTTGCTGCTGATCTGTTTCATGTTGCTGCTGATCTGTTTCATGTTGCTGCTGATCTGTTTCATGTTGCTGCTGATCTGTTTCATGTTGCTGCTGATCTGTTTCATGTTGCTGCTGATCTGTTTCATGTTGCTGCTGATCTGTTTCATGTTGCTGCTGATCTGTTTCATGTTGCTGCTGATCTGTTTCATGTTGCTGCTGATCTGTTTCATGTTGCTGCTGATCTGTTTCATGTTGCTGCTGATCTGTTTCATGTTGCTGCTGATCTGTTTCATGTTGCTGCTGATCTGTTTCATGTTGCTGCTGATCTGTTTCATGTTGCTGCTGATCTGTTTCATGTTGCTGCTGATCTGTTTCATGTTGCTGCTGATCTGTTTCATGTTGCTGCTGATCTGTTTCATGTTGCTGCTGATCTGTTTCATGTTGCTGCTGATCTGTTTCATGTTGCTGCTGATCTGTTTCATGTTGCTGCTGATCTGTTTCATGTTGCTGCTGATCTGTTTCATGTTGCTGCTGATCTGTTTCATGTTGCTGCTGATCTGTTTCATGTTGCTGCTGATCTGTTTCATGTTGCTGCTGATCTGTTTCATGTTGCTGCTGATCTGTTTCATGTTGCTGCTGATCTGTTTCATGTTGCTGCTGATCTGTTTCATGTTGCTGCTGATCTGTTTCATGTTGCTGCTGATCTGTTTCATGTTGCTGCTGATCTGTTTCATGTTGCTGCTGATCTGTTTCATGTTGCTGCTGATCTGTTTCATGTTGCTGCTGATCTGTTTCATGTTGCTGCTGATCTGTTTCATGTTGCTGCTGATCTGTTTCATGTTGCTGCTGATCTGTTTCATGTTGCTGCTGATCTGTTTCATGTTGCTGCTGATCTGTTTCATGTTGCTGCTGATCTGTTTCATGTTGCTGCTGATCTGTTTCATGTTGCTGCTGATCTGTTTCATGTTGCTGCTGATCTGTTTCATGTTGCTGCTGATCTGTTTCATGTTGCTGCTGATCTGTTTCATGTTGCTGCTGATCTGTTTCATGTTGCTGCTGATCTGTTTCATGTTGCTGCTGATCTGTTTCATGTTGCTGCTGATCTGTTTCATGTTGCTGCTGATCTGTTTCATGTTGCTGCTGATCTGTTTCATGTTGCTGCTGATCTGTTTCATGTTGCTGCTGATCTGTTTCATGTTGCTGCTGATCTGTTTCATGTTGCTGCTGATCTGTTTCATGTTGCTGCTGATCTGTTTCATGTTGCTGCTGATCTGTTTCATGTTGCTGCTGATCTGTTTCATGTTGCTGCTGATCTGTTTCATGTTGCTGCTGATCTGTTTCATGTTGCTGCTGATCTGTTTCATGTTGCTGCTGATCTGTTTCATGTTGCTGCTGATCTGTTTCATGTTGCTGCTGATCTGTTTCATGTTGCTGCTGATCTGTTTCATGTTGCTGCTGATCTGTTTCATGTTGCTGCTGATCTGTTTCATGTTGCTGCTGATCTGTTTCATGTTGCTGCTGATCTGTTTCATGTTGCTGCTGATCTGTTTCATGTTGCTGTGTTCATTCGTGCTCATCTGCTCACAGACTCATGTTCGTGCTGCTGTTTGGAGTAATGTTTTTCATGATATTAATGCTTAGTGTATTTTAAGTTGATGTTTTTCTTAGTTCATATCTTAGATGTTATTACTGTTTTTCTTTACTTTTTATTGATGGATGTAACTGGGTCCCTGTGTACATAATCTCATTTCATCACATGTATCACATGTGGTGCGAATGACAATAAAGAATCTGACTCTGATTAAAAAAAACAGGATTTTTTAATCAGTGAAGAATAAAAATAAATAAACTGTGCCAGCTTTATCATGAAATCCTTTTTTCACTTTGACTTTATTAAATAATCTGTTAATTAAAGTTAACTAAGCTGAAAAATCATAAAAAAGACACAATTATTGGATCTCTCAGGAATAATTCCCTCAAACACGTTTAAAGAAGAGCTACCGCCTTTAATTAAACTTTAACCCACTGATGTACAAATCACAAAACAAGAATTACATTTTAAATCACTAAAAGAAAATCTGGATACAAGAAACAAAACCACATATCTGATTTGAACAAAAAAAGTAGACACAATGAATGCAAATACATCAAATGATGAAGAAAAATATAGAATTTTAAATAAAGTACAGATGTTTTGTAGACTATGGTTCATCCGATTTAATTCAGTTCAGTTTATTTATATAGCGCCACGTCACAACAGAAGTCGTCTCAGGGCACTGAAACAGAAATATTCATATATAAAATAAGTTAACAGAAAAATTAATATTTAAAAATAATAATTTAACATTGTTTATCTGAGGAGCAGACTTTAACTCATTGCAGAACACTCTTAATGGTGAACTAAAGTTCATTAAAAGTTCATTAACAGGATTTTGGATTCTGGACACACCTACAGAACGGGTCCAGAAGTTAAGTGAAAATCGTACTTATAAAAAGCTGATGTGAGCAGGGCTGAGCTGAGTATTAGGGGTGGAAAGGAGGCAACATGGTCCCGTTGGCACCATGATACTGTTAGAAGTGTTGTTTGATTAGCCTAGCAGCATTACCAGGACTTGTTAGCAGGTCCAGTCAGCAGCATGATGATAATAAAGACTGCAACAGCTGCCTCCCAGACTGCCCTCCAGAACTGGGTCCGGCAGACAGAGAACATCCCAGGTTCCCCCGCAAAACCACCCTTAGCAAAAAGCAGTATATTAAAGTATACTTCAAGTATACTTTTTAGGTACTTATGTGACTTGAAGTATACTTTTTAAGTACTTATCTTAAATATACTAAAAAGACGTTTATTTAAGTATACTTACTTTATACTTTAAAATAAGGCTGTGTACTAATCTGACTTGAAGTATACTTTTTAGGTACTTATCTGAGATATACTAAAAATAAGTTTATTTAATTGTAAGAGTATACTCATTTTATACTTTAAAATAAGGCTGTGTACTTGAAGTTTAGTTTTTATGAACTACATTAGATACTACTGTATTAAGAATGCATTTTTAATACATTTTCTCAATCTTTTTTTTTTTTTATTACAAATTTAAATACCTTATTATTCATTGAAGAATATCATTATATTATTATTATCATTATTATTAATATCATCATCGTCGTCGTCGTCGTCGTCGTCGTCGTCGTAGTCATCGTCGTTATCATCATCATCATTATTATTATTTATTATTATCATTATTCAATTATATTCTGCGTTACTGCCGGCATGAGGTGAAACAGGTCCTTGTGAAGTTGTTTGCTTTCTGCCATAGTAAACACAATTGTTTGTGGGCTTCGTAACCCAAGCGTTATGATTGGAATGGGGGAAGTAGAACGTGCTCATGTCCCAACCAATCAACGGCACTCTTGCTTATCGGGGGAAGTAGCATAGCATGTGATCATGTCCCAACCAATCAACGCCACTCTTGCGTCGCACGCTTTGTTCAAATGTAGCTATTTCCTGTGTTCATCTGTCGTACAAGAAGGTCTTGTGTCGGACTCAGCGCTCAACTGGCTGTACTAAACGTGCTTTTTATTAGACGTCGACTGGTCTGGACGACGACTGGACATTCAGAAGTTGAAGGTTTTGTTTATTTGCTAGATGTTTTAGCTTTGTTCACTTGAATTAACAAAACCTGCTGTGGCTAAAGCTAAGCTAACGTTAAGCTAACGAGCTAAAACTGGTGTGTTACGTTGCTGAGGCAGATAGTTTGAGGCAAGTAAAACACTGCAGGGTAGAATATGTTATTCTAGCGTTTAAATAAGCCATATATGCTACAAGTTTTTTTTTTTTTTGGCTTGCTTCAAGTTGCTGGATGGTTTTTCAAGGAGACAAGGCCCCCGCGTTCACGTTAACACGCATGCGCTGACCAGCCAACAGAACAATGGCCTGGCTGCTGTTGTCAGGCCGAAATACAAATTTACTTGAAATACGTATTTCGGCAACATTACTGTTTTTGTGGATTTTACACAGACATCTTTTGCTGGAAAACTGCATTTAACTACGACTGAATTCCTCAGCATATTACAATGCTGTTGCATTGCTGAAATTAAGTAATAATGGAATTCATGTGAAATGAATTTTGTTGTGTGCTTGGAGTCTCTAGGGGTGCATAAAAGTTTAATTTCATTTATCCTAGTTTGAGTGTTATATTTATTCTTTAGACCAGATTCAGTCTCCTCCTACTTCCTGTTCCTCCTTATATCTCAGCTCTTCATTGTACAAATGACTAATGTAAATTTTGAATGGTCTCAAAACACTATAGTGACACACAATTTTTGTTCTTTTGCCCCTTGTTTGTTTTTTCTTTTACAGAGCTTCCAGCAGTTGTGAAACAGTTGAAAGATGTGGCAATCGGATCTCAGCGCTTGCTTCCATCCACTCAACACCAACTGTACAGGCACCTGTTGCTCCACCCATCTCTGTTCAAGTGTTGTCTGACCCTGATGACATGGTAATTAACTGAATGCATGGATACTGTATGTTATTGATCCATTTGGGGAAACATTACAATACAATTTCTTTCTACATCTTTTGATTGCACACATTAATGATAGATGAGAAGTGATATGATACCCCTTGATGGTATGCAATAAAGCTATAGAAAATAGGCTTAGGCATATTCATTGCAAAGATGAATATATACTATAGATTTCCAAATACTGTAAATAAATGTTTAATCATTATTTGGTTAACAAGATCCATGTGTTTTGCAGGTGCCTCTTGTGCCAGACTATGATGTAGAAGTCCCAAGGCGAAAGCTGAAGTCAGCTCAGCCTTGCTGGTTGGAGATCTTGCAGTGCTCGTCTACGGGGCTCAGGGGCTCATAAAGATGTGGAGTCAAAGCCACCTTTGGACAACACAAAGCTTGATGCTATACTTGGTGAGTGTATATAATGTAGGACAAAACTCATTCTAAAATACATTCCTAATGTTTTTCTCGTTTTATGAACAAATTACTATAATGTTCCATGCTCCGTTCACGGTTTATGATGCAGATTCTGATACAATCACCTAAAAATGCCATTCACTGATACCATTTGGATTGGATTTGGTTATGCGCTCTATAATAAAAAAAGTTTACAATCAAAGTTGTGTATCAACCCCTCCCTGGGCTGCCACCTTACCGTGGTGGAGGGGTTTGAGTGTCCCAATGATCCTAGGAGCTATGCTGTCAGGGGCTTTATGCCCCTAGTAGGGTCACCCAAGGCAGACAGGTCCTAGGTGAGGGACGAGACAAAGCGCAGCCCACAAGACCCCTTATGATGAATAATATAAATGGAAACAATGTTCCCTCGCCCGGACGCGGGTCACCGGGGCCCCACTCTGGAGCCAGGCCCGGAGGAGGGGCACGTTGGCGAGCGCCTGGTGGCCGGGCTTTCACCCATGGAGCTCGGCCGGGCACAGCCCGAAGAGGAGACGTGGGTCCCCCTTCCCATAGGCTCACCACCTGTGGGAGGGGCCAAAGGGGTCGGGTGCATTGTGGAATGGGTGGTGGCCGAGGGCGGGGACCCTGGCGGTCTGATCCTCGGCTACAGAAGCTGGCCATTGGGACATGGAATGTCACCTCTCTGGTGGGGAAGGAGCCTGAGCTAGTGTGTGAGGTTGAGAGGTTCCGGCTAGAAATAGTCGGACTCACCTCAACGCATGGCTCTGGCTCTGGAACCAGTTTCCTTGAGAGGGGTTGGACACTCTTCCACTCTGGAGTTGCCCCTGGTGAGAGGCGCCGAGCAGGAGTGGGCATACTTGTTGCCCCCCATCTCGGTGCCTGTACGTTGGGGTTCACCCCGGTGAACGAGAGGGTAGCCTCCCTTCGCCTACGTGTGGGGGGACGGGCTCTGACTGTTGTTTGTGCCTATGCGCCGAACGGCAGCGCAGATTACCCACCCTTTTTGGAGTCCTTGGAGGGGGTATTGGAGGGTGCGCCTCCTGGGGACTCCCTTGTTCTGCTGGGGGACTTCAACGCTCACGTGGGCAATGACAGTGAGACCTGGAGGGGTGTGGTTGGGAGGAACGGCCCCCCTGATCTGAACCCGAGTGGTGTTCTGTTGTTGGACTTCTGTGCTCGTCATGGATTGTCCATAACGAACACCATGTTCAGGCATAAGGGTGTCCATATGTGCTCTTGGCACCAGGACACCCTAGGTCGTAGTTCAATGATCGACTTTGTTGTCGTCTCATCTGATCTGCGGCCGCATGTCCTGGACACTCGGGTGAAGAGAGGGGCGGAGCTGTCAACTGACCACTACCTGGTGGTGAGTTGGCTCCGATGGTGGGGGAGGATGCCGGTCAGACCTGGCAGACCCAAACGTATTGTGAGGGTCTGTTGGGAACGTCTGGCAGAGTCTCCCGTAAGACGGAGCTTTAACTCCCACCTCCGGGAGAGCTTTGAACACGTTCCGAGGGAGGCGGGGGACATTGAGCCCGAGTGGGCCATGTTTCGCGCCTCTATTGTCGAGGCAGCTTATCGGAGTTGTGGCCGCAAGGTTGTTGGTGCCTGTCGTGGTGGCAACCCTCGAACCCGGTGGTGGACACCGGCGGTGAGGGATGCTGTCAAGCTGAAGAAGGAGTCCTATTGGGCCTTTTTGGCCTGTGGGACCCCGGAAGCAGCAGATAGGTACCGGCAGTCCAAGCGGCATGCGGCTCGGGTGGTTGCTGAGGCAAAAACTCGGGCGTGGGAGGAGTTCGGAGAGGCCATGGAGAATGACTTCCGTACGGCTTCGAGGCGATTCTGGTCCACCATCCGGCGTCTCAGGGGGGGAAAGCGGTACGCGACCAACACCATTTATGGTGGGGATGGCGTGCTGTTGACCTCAACTCGGGATGTTGTGAGTCGGTGGGCGGAATACTTCGAAGACCTCCTCAATCCTACTGGCACGTCTTCCACTGAGGAAGCGGAGCCTGGGGACTTTGGATCGGGCTCTCCAATCTCTGGTGCTGAGGTCGCCGAGGTGGTTAAAAAGCTCCGCGGTGGCAAGGCTCCGGGGGTGGATGAGATTCGTCCTGAGTTCCTTAGGGCTCTGGATGTTGTGGGGTTGTGTTGGCTTACGCGACTCTGCAATATCGCGTGGACATCGGGGGCAGTTCCCTTGGATTGGCAGACTGGGGTGGTGGTTCCCCTATTCAAAAAGGGGGACCGTAGGGTGTGTTCCAACTATAGAGGGATCACACTCTTAAGCCTCCCTGGTAAGGTCTATTCAGGGGTTCTGGAGAGGAGGGTCCGTCGGATAGTCGAACCTCGGATTCAGGAGGAGCAGTGTGGTTTTCGTCCTGGTCGTGGAACACTAGACCAGCTCTACACCCTCAGCAGGGTCCTGGAGGGTGCGTGGGAGTTTGCCCAACCAGTTTACATGTGCTTTGTAGACTTGGAGAAGGCATTCGACCGCGTCCCTCGGGGGGTTCTGTGGGGGGTACTCCGGGAGTATGGGGTACCAGGCCCATTGATATGGGCTGTTAGGTCCCTGTACGACCGGTGTCAGAGCTTGGTCCGCATCTCGGGATCTTGTTCACGAATGAGGGAAAACTGGAGCGTGAGATCGATAGGCGGATAGGTGCAGCGTCCGCAGTGAAGCGGGCGCTGTACCGGTCTGTCGTGGTGAAGAGAGAGCTGAGTCAAAAGGCAAAGCTCTCAATTTACCGATCGATCTACGTTCCCACCCTCATCTATGGTCATGAGCTTTGGGTTATGACCGAAAGAACAAGATCTCGGATACAAGCGGCTGAAATGAGTTTTCTCCGCAGGGTGGCTGGACTCTCCCTTAGAGATAGGGTGAGAAGCTCAGTCATCCGGGAGGGACTCGGAGTAGAGCCGCTGCTTCTCCACATCGAGAGGAGCCAGTTGAGGTGGCTCGGGCATCTGGTTAGGATGCCTCCTGGACGCCTCCCTGGTGAGGTGTTCCGGGCATGTCCCACCGGGAGGAGACCCAGAGGAAGACCCAGGACACGCTGGAGGGACTATGTTTCTCGGCTGGCCTGGGAACGCCTTGGGATTCCCCCAGAGGAGCTGCTCCAAGTGGCTGGGGAGAGGGAAGTCTGGGCCTCCCTACTTAGGCTGCTACCCCCGCGACCCGACCCCGGATAAGCGGAAGAAAATGGATGGATGGATGGATACAATCAAAGTTAATACAGGTTATTATTCATAGTTGTTAAATCAAAAATATCTGAGAGCATAACTTGTTGGTTTCTTTTTAAAGGGAACCACAATTACTTTTAACATTAGACTTATTTGATAAACTTTTATTTTAACTGTAAAATAATGACTGTAAAAATACTGTAGGGTGTTTCGTTTAGTAAATTTTTAAAATATATTTTAACATGGACAGAGCCATTTTATTTACACGCAAAGCATACTGTGTAAATGACGCATGTAGGTTATCGGCTTCATCCACCCTGAAACTTAATTTTGGACAATATCTGATGATCAGTTCTTTTAAATGAACCCAGAGCGCGTTGACAGAAAGGAGAATGTAGAAACGAGTCAGGTTCTTCCATGAAGCTCTGTTGTCCTCCAGCCACATTTTCAGCTGCAGGCTGACTCGTTTCTCTATTCTCCTCTCTGTCAACGCGCTCTGGGTTCATTTGAAAGAGCTGATCAGATATTGTCCAAGAATAAAGGCCCCAGTATAGCTCTGCGTTCGGCCGAACGCCGCTCAACGCCGTTCGAACGCGAGAGGCACAATAAACTGCCCGGCGCCGGACTGTTTTGTATGCGACACAAATGTATTCAATTCCCCTTCTTCATCCCTGATCTGGCCTTTTCTTTTGTGTTTTTGCCAAAAGTCAAGTGATCGCTTCCTTCTCCGCTGACTCCATGACTGAAATGATGAGGAAATTAATGAATTTGTCACGAGCGAATTAAACTCGGGTCCAGCGTGGCTGCGGATTTCCTGGTGTTCTGGACCCAGCGCTCCCTGTTTTTATTTTATTTTTTAGAACTTTTTCATTAACATATAAACACAGAACACCACTGCGGCTGCGGCTGCGGATGCCAGCTCGTGCCTTTTTTCCCCCACCGACCTGTCAATCAATTCAGTAGGCATGTCAGCAAATGACCAATCAGTGACCTCAATTTGTCCCGTAGGTAAACGCTCTGCCCTGCTGCTGCTCAAATGACGTCAAGAAACTGGAGCAAAAACACGAGCATTAACGCGAGAACGAACGCAGAGCTATACAGGGAGTCCCCGACCTACGGCAACTCGGACTTACGAACGCACTGTAAAAAAATTTAATTATTATTTTTTTAAATAAATGAATACCATACAATACCATACCATACCATTTTATTTATAAAGCACTTTAAACAGGAACAAGTCCACACAAAGTGCTGGACAAACAAACACGCAACAGGCAACACAGACAATGAAGTACAACACGAAAAACATAAAAACATTGCAGATCATAAATAAAACGATCCAATACAAATCAGCTGGCATTGAAAGCAATGGAGTAGTAGTGAGTTTTTAACCGGGATTTGAAAACCGAGAGGGAGGGGGCCTGTTTGATGAGCAGCGGTAACTCGTTCCAGAGTCTTGGGCCTGCTACAGAGAAAGCCCTGTCACCCCTGCGCTTAAGGCGAGTTTCTGGAACTATTAAGAGTACCTGATCCTCTGACCTCAAAGCACGTGGAGGGACATATGGGTGTATCAGATCCGAGAGATAGGCGGGGGCGAGACTGTTCAGCGATTTGTAGACATACATGAGAATTTTGAATTGGATTCGAAGATGAACCGGTAGCCAGTGAAGGGAGGCCAAGACTGGTGTAATGTGCTCTCTTTTGCGTGTGCTGGTTAAAAATCGGGCAGCTGCGTTCTGAACCAGTTGTAATCGTGCAATGGTGGCTTGACTGACGCCAAGCAGAAGGGAATTGCAGTAATCAAGCCTAGATGTAATGAATGCGTGAATCACTGTCTCCAGGTTGTTTTTTGATAATATGGGCTTCAGCTTAGACAGACGCCTCAGCTGGAAAAAACAGGATTTGACAATCATGTTTACATGACTGTTGAGTTTCATGGAAGGATCCATTATCACTCCCAGATTTGTGACTTTTTGTTTTTCGGACAGGGGTAGAGCAGACAGGTCAATGCAGTGGTTTGAGGTTGTGTCATTGGGAAGGAACAATATGGCTTCCGACTTCTTATCGTTGAAGCTTAAGAAATTTAAAGCCATCCAGTCCCTGATGTCAGCCAGGCAGTCGAGCAGAGGTTGAATAGAGCCTGTACCATTTTGTCTTAGGGGGAAGTAAATTTGACAGTCATCAGCGTAGAAGTGGAAGGGTATATTGTGTTTCCGGAAAATAGCACCGAGTGGCAGCAGGTATAAGGAGAACAAGAGAGGACCCAGGATGGACCCCTGCGGAACCCCCCATTTAAGAGCCGCCACTGCAGAAGTAAAATCGTTGATGGAAACACAAAAGGATCTGTCAGAGAGGTAGGATCTGAACCAGTTTAGGGCTGATCCTGAGATGCCCACCCACTGCTCCAACCTAGCAATGAGGATCTCATGGTCGATGGTGTCGAAAGCGGATGTGAGGTCCAATAGGACAAGCAGCACAGAGTCACCAGTATCTGTGGATAGGAAGATGTCGTTAAAAACCTTCAGTAGGGCTACATACATGAATACATGAATACATGTACAGTACTGTACAGTCACCAAGCACTTAGCCTATCCTAACACAGTTTTTAAAGATGAAGGAGTGAGTTGAATAGTCTCCCTTTCACATAAAGTGAAAGTAGCTCCCTTTATGTGAATGGAGCCTGCTGGGGAGGAGGGAGACAATTCAACTCACTCCTTAACTGTGTTAGGATAGGCTAAGTGCTTGGTGACTGTACAGTACTGTACATTTATCTATTTATAAATAAAAAAAAATAAAAAATATATATATTTTTAATAAATAGATAAATGTACAGTACTGTACAGTCACCAAGCACTTAGCCTATCCTAACACAGTTTTTAAAGATGAAGGAGTGAGTTGAATTGTCTCCCTCCTCCCTAGCAGGCTCCATTCACATAAAGGGAGCTAGCTCAAATGCACACATTTTTACATTGTGTTCTGGACTTTATGTTTACATCTTGAAATGCAAATGTGCACCTTTTCCTTTCAATTTTTAAAACTTGGAAGCAGTGGCGTAACTTCCTGAAGGACTGGTATGGACAAATCCCCACCAATGCTGACCTCTAGTGGACAGTCCCCACCAATATTTTGTTCACATATTTTACTTTTTTTTTTTAACATTTAACCCTAACCCTCTGATTAAAACCCCATTCATGCCGCTACTCAGAAAGAAAAGAAAAGTTTATTTTCTTTCTGAGTAGCGGCATGAATGGGGTTTTAATCAGATAAACACATTGGCCCTCATGCACGAAAATGTTCGTATTTTTATCCTAAATTTCTCCTACTTTTGTTCGTACGAAGCGTTCGTACGAACATGCCACGTCAGATCCAACAAAGTCTTCTATCCACAGGAAAAGCGTGTAAACGGGCTGCTTAAAGTTGATGGATCCCACCTGCTCTACTCACCTGCGCGTGCTCGCGGGAAGGTAATTTACATAATCTCCACCCCTCAAGACACCATATAAGGCCACGCTTCCTGCCTTCTGACAGCAGGAAGTGTCCATTCATTCAAACTCAAGAAGTAAAAGGCGTTCGGAGATCTGCTCTCATCGTCGCGCTGTGGCGCACCGCCACCCCGCCACCCCCCCCGCAGGTGTCGGATGGTCAAATATTTTTAATGTTAGTGTAAACAACTGTGTAGTTTCACTTATTCAGAAGAGCCGTGGCGCACCGCTGCCCCCCACCCCCCCGCAAGTGTCGGATGGTCAAATATCTCTAATTTTAGTGTACTGTGTTACATTATAGTTTCACTTATTCAGAAGAGCGCACCGCTACCCCCCACCCCCGCAAGTGTCGGATGTGTTTTTGAACAGAAGCATTTTAAAATGTCTCGAAACTACAGTTAACTTCATATTAATATTGTAGTGCATATGCTGTGTGTCCCGTGGGTCGTACAGTATCAGAAATCAAGAATAAATGGTTTGATCTGAAAATGGCTTCAAACAAACGTCTCGCCGCAGCACGGACAGGAGGTGGTCAGTCTGCGAGATGGATGGACAATACTGTAAATGCCACGCTGCGCAGACGCGTGCCAACATGTTTTGCAGCACAAATGTGTCATGCGCGCACCTCCTGGTCATCGCGCAACCACATTCTGCAGGTTATATTTCGAATCAGATATAATAATCTATTGCTCCGATGGTGTTTGGCACAGCAGTCCAGCAATAGCATGAAAATCAGTCTTAATTCGTACTTGTTCTGCGGCGGTGTATGGGAATTTTATGTACCTGGGTGTTAATATGAGGAGCGGCTTTGATGACCAAGGGGAGCGCACGACTCACTGAAGCCTGCGCGACACACCAGACAAATTAAACTTAAAATTATAATTCTAATTCAAACAGAATAACCTATTGTCAAGAATAATTATGGTGCGTGATTTTTTTAAACCCAAAATATTTTCTAAATAACGAAATATGAAGTTATTCGTGGAGAAGATCCGTCTGGATGACAGCAGACCGACGCTCCTAAAATATACGACAGGTCCGGACCACTCGTAAATTTTGTTCGTATCTGAAGAAAATCGTAGGATACGAAAACATTGTTGAATGCCACAAATGATCCTAAATCACTCGTACGCACAGTTTAAGAACAAATCTGTGCGTACGAACGGTTCGTGCATGAGGGCCATTGTGAATAAAAACTGATTGCAATAATGTGGAGGTGCCAACATCTAATATTTTATTCAGAGTAGAACACAAATCACAGATCAAAAGTTTAAACTGAGAGAATGTATC
>JBBPBX010074434.1:0-14736 GCA_038048925.1 Garcialebias charrua
TTCTAAATGATGTTTCTAAAGCCAAACGCTCTACAAGAGCACAAAATGTTATGATTTCAGCTCCCTGCCTCATCTGCTCTTTGTCACCTGGAAGCACTTTTGGCCACACCCACTACTCCACGGTCAATTGTGTGTCATGTCCAATGTTACTTTGTAAAAAACTAACCATGAAGAAGTGAAGGACTACTGTATTCACTACTGTCTCACCTCATGCTTCACTCTCTCTCATTCAACCCATTGATCTCATATATTTACGCTTACATATCTGAGCCTCCTCCATTCTGTTATATGTAACTTAGCAGTACAGTCTCTTCAGTTTCAGACTCATCTCTTAATGCAGTAAGTCTATGTTATATGACATTTTTGCAAAGCACCCAGGGCACAAAGTCACAACACACTGCATGCAGATGCATTTGGTTTTTCAAGTGCCGGCTGGATCATTGCATCTCTTGGCATTTTTTGCTTCAGTGAGCCGGGACCAGTGTTCTCCAGCGTCAAACCTGATCTCAGGAGGTGCCTAAGACACTGCTCTGCATTTCAACTGAGGTGGGGTGGCACTGGGTCGTCCTCTCCTGCATGTCTGGATAAAACCCTCATTTATTAGCGCATGAATTACAGATGTCTTGAAATGTAGAATATCCATCTTTTCCAACTGAGACATTCTATTCAGGTTCCAGGCATTGACCACAGTCGGTCCATGAAGTGAAAAAAAAAAACCTAAAATGTACCATTGTTTGTTTTTTATGTCTGAACATCATAACACATTGATCCATGAGCTCTACTGCTCCCATATGCTGATTGTAGAGTCACAGACAGTGGCCTTTGTGTTGAGCATATTTTTCTCTTTCTTGCTCCATATCTGGGCTAAATCTTGTGGGGAAAGACCTGTGCAAGAAAAGACCATATGGATCACTGAACAATCCAGACAGTGTGTGATGGTGATGTTTTCAGCATTACTAACAAGATCTCCCTTCATTTTTGAGTTGCTTTTCACTCTATAGTTTCAATTGTGCATCCTGGCACTTGTTGATTCTGCAGGCCCAGTACAATAGATTTCCTGTTTGCCTGACTGAGTGGTGTCAGAGGGCAGTTGCGACAAGCAAGAGAAGGCAGTGTTAGATAAAGTAGGGGAGACCGGGTATGGTTGTAACACTTTTTGCTCCAGCACCTTTAACTCACAGAATTTTTGAGCTAGAATTTTCAAACTTTTATACAAAATACCCACATTTGTTGACTACAAATGGCACCAATTCAAACCTCTGCAAGAATATCACAGACCTCATGAGTTCATGTCAAATACATGGTGGTCCTTTGTTACAACCTACCCCGCTACCGGGGTAGGTTGTAACACCTGCTGGGGTAAGTTGTAACAATTAGACAAAAGAAGCAAAAACAGAGGCCACACCATGTGATATGCTTCAAAAAGAGGTTTACTGAATTAAAAGAACAATACAAGAACAATGTCTCTCTCTCTCTGTGACTGACCATGACTCAAATATACTGTTTGTTTGTGTGCATGTCTGTAAATTATTCTACTTGAAAAAAATTCCTTAACATGTAGGCCTATAATGCCTAAATAATTTTCATTCAACCTTTAATTAGTCAGGTAAATCTCATTGAGCCTCGAGGACTCATTTACAGCGACCTGCTACAAACTAAAGAATCAATATATATATATAATATAATAATGCCATATACAGTAATGCCATATAAGGCCTAAATATGTGTTACAACCCACCCCAACCCTGTCTGCCATGTTTAGCTAGCTGTAGTAGCATAGTGGTTTGAAATTAGCACGGGAAAATGCATCACATTTTGCCTGAGAAATTACACTTTCACTTTCATCTAATGTAAGTCATATGGTTTTATCTGCAACAGTATAAGTACTAAACAAAATATAGTCATGGTCAAAAAGTTTACTTTCTTACCTCAAAATCAATTTTTTCTCCTTAGTATCTGCATGTGCCTGTTTCCAGACTTGACATTCACAATATGGGATTGGGGGGGAAGCGGGTAAACACTGAAATGATCATGTGACTCCTATCTTATCCCAGATTGGTGGAACTGGTGGTGTTACAACTCTCCCCATGTTACAACCATACCCGGTCTCCCCTACATATGAGAGTCAACACATCCGTAGTCCAATTGGTCATTGGATCACTTGATGCTGTGATGTCAAAACTGGAAGAGTGGCTCCAACAGATCAGGAACAACCTCAGATATTGCTGTCCAGAAAAGTGCAGTCCCAGGAACAGTTAGGATACTGCACAGAACTCTCAAACTCCCAGACCTCTGAGAGAGGATCTGAGTCTTTTTTTTTCTTTCCATTTATGGATGGCCTCCCTTCACACCTTTTAGCCATCCTCTCACTCCAATATATATATTTTTTTTAAGAGAGAAAGAAAAAAAAGAGAAAGTAAGACAACAAATCAACAATTATCAACCAAAAGAGCACAAGGCAAACACACCCAACCTCCGTCCACAATCCTGCAAAGCACATGACAGAACACAACAATGTAACCTACATGCATAAAGACTAATAATATTCATGAGCTTGCAGTAGAATTCTATAAATACACATACCCATATCTACAAATATATACATACAGTAGTATACATACATATACTTTTATATTCATTTATATATATACCCATCTACATATCTACAAATATATATATACAGTAGTATACATACATATACTTTTATATATATATATACCCATCTACATATCTACAAATATAACTGTATATACAGTAGTATACATACATATACTTTTATATTCATTTATATACCCATCTACATATCTGCATATATCTATATATATGTAATTGAATAATAAGTATGCTTGTAAGGTATTTAAACACTTACTGAGCCACCATTATTGGATGCGCAGTTTAGCAGACTTTAATCTTGCACAAACTGCCACCAAAGTGCGAGTTCTTCCTTTTTCCGATACTAAATTGTTTTTACTGTGATTAATCAGAAATGTAATTTCACGCTTAGACTTCAATTTATGTTGGTCTACCAAAAAAATAGACCTTTTATTGAAACTATCACAAAAATTACATTAAACATTTGTATCGATATTAGCTCTGATTTAATAACTACGTTGACAAGAATTCAAATTAAAACAAACAGACAGTTGGACCTTTCTGTTGGCACATTACTTAAAGTTTACCATGATGAAAATAAACATAAGGAGGAGTTTAAGGAGGAAAGATAAAAGATTGAAATGAAATGGTTGAATCTTATCTTGAGATGTTTAACCAGTGATAGCACCCTCTGCTCGGTTTCGGCTGGACGTCCGTCCCGTGATGAAACACTTTTACCTTCGTGAAGATGATCCTGTCTCAACTCCGGTAAATTAGTCAAGCCAGACGCGCAGGCTGCTGCGTTTTACAGGCGACCACTTTCATCTTGCCACGGTCTCGTGAAGTCTGCGTCGGCCTCCCAGAGTGATGCCTGGTTCTGGTTTTGTTCAAGATAACTTCAGAAAGAGTGTCACCGCTTGGAGCTGTGACACTCGAAGTGGTTCACAGCTGACGTGCTGTTTGAACCTTTGCTGAAGACGTGGGCCTTTGGTGCCTGGCCGGAACGTACATCAGCTTGGAGAAAAACGTCCGTGCGTCTTCCCTTCTCCCTCAGAACTCCAAAACCCAGTGAGTGCTGAGAACTGAGTCCCAGCACGGAGACAAAACAAAAACCTGCAGGTGTGAAAACAGAGCACTCTCTGTTTAAGCACAGATGAATTGTTTTTAGAACGGACGGGAGACCGAAGATTAAGTTATGTCTAGAACTTCTCCTTCGAAACAAAAACAGTTCAAACAAATACGAAGAATTGTTCATTCAACTTTAGACACATTCTGCATAGAGCAGACAGTTTAAAGCACGATCATTCTGAGATGTTCTCTTAACTTTGTCATATTTAAAATATACCAGCTTAGTAAAATCATCATTGAAATGACAAAAATACTGTTTGATCAATTCTGAATTAACACACATTAAAGAGAAAGTTCAATCTGATTAATTAGTGTCCATTAATTCATAATAATTGTTAACCAAAATAGTGTTTACTCGTCTCCTTGAAGGCTTCAAGAAGGTGTAACACTGAGAGTTCCAAAGAGATGCAGAGAGGTGTCCTTGAAGGTCAAGACAGAGGCCTATATCACTACAGTCCCCCTTTTTGGAAGTCATCGCCTGTCCTTGGGGATGAGTTCCAACACGAAAGGATACCACCGAATGTCTCTGACCTCTATGTAATCCAGCAAGTGGAAAAAAAAAAAATTCAAAAATATACTCCCATAATGTTTTTGGAAATTCCATACTGTTCGTAGGTAATCCCATTGCGGCAAGCTTTTAATCCTTTGGAAAACATAGTCTGTTAACCCATGGAGAACTGAGTCTGTGATCCCTTGGAAAACAAAGTCTTATAATCCACAACGGTAAATCCACAACGATGGGGGTTATTGATTTCATCAGCAAGAATAGTTTTAATCAGCATGTAGAGGGGATCCCTCAATTGAAGCAGAGGAGGCGGGCCTTGGATGAAGGTTGAAGACCAACGTTGGATCAGCAGGTCCCCACATCGAAGGTTGCAGGCTGGATGGCTTCCAGTCGGTGCCACCCTGGTTCAATGTGTCATGCAATTATGTGGTTTTAGGTGGGCTTATGATAGGGATTCTACATTAAGCCTTACCTATATGCACCTGGTATGTAAGCTATCATGGATTAGATCAGCTACAATTACCAATTAAGGGGTGGATCAATGCTGTAAAAATCAGAAATAGGGATCTATACTGTACCTATAGAAATGTGGAGGGCTTCTGTAACGAAGGCCTCTTCATTCAAACTATTCCTCCATTCATTATTTAGTGTAGGTTAAACTAAAATAAAAAAAATGAAATCTAGTTTGGTCTAAATGTCTGTTGTCTTTTAGACGAACGACGCAAGATTTGGTAATCCCTAAAAATTTTGAAGTCTATGGCGAGACTCATCAAAATGAATAGATCTAGAATAGAAACGATCGCATCGGTTCTACATAAATGATTGGGAGATCAGTGTAGATTATAGTACCTTAAGTAGTATTAATCTACTATGACTCATCAAAGATTGAGATCTTTAACAAAATGAACAGCATGTTGGCATAGTTAAAATCCATTTAAGTCTTCAACTAATCAACAATCAAAACCTCTTTTGGCTGGGAGTGTTCAGAAAACAATAACAACTTCAATAACACAAAAGTAGCAATCAAGCAACTAAACACAACGTTTCACTACGTCAAACTCACTCTGGTCGTCAGATTCCACGTCACACACAAGAAAAACAGTTCTTAGCTTTATAACCGATGTCAATTAAATCCTGCAGATTTAAACGGTTGTTAAGGTTAGTTTTTGTTGTGGGTTTTATGCTTAGCGTTTCTAAGTTCTAGTTGGAACGGTTTCTTTTCGCAACTAGAATAGTTTAAACTGTTTAAGCTTATTTACTATCCTGTGCTTGGACGACCTTCTTTTCCCATGAAGTCTGTGAGTTTGCGAGATCTTTGTCGTTTGTGGGGTTATTGAAATCTTTGTCCTTGACATGGGCATGGCCTAACATCACCCCCCTGTGGTCATGAGGGACCAAGCACACGGGTGTGGACGTCCGTCCATGGGCACGAGTTAGGATGCCATTGTTTAGTTTAAGCTGTTCGCGCAGTTTATGGGGAACCTTGTACAGGAACCTTATAGGTCTCGGCCAACGTATCTCTGTACGTTTACCTCTTTCTGCGTAATGCAGGTGTGTCACCACTGTCGGCGCCGTCGCAGGCGTGTCTCTGTCGTTGTGATGTATGTCATCCCACTTCATGAATGAAGAGGTGCTCTTTGAGTCTGTAAGAACTATGTCATCTCTGAGTAGTTCTAGATTCAAATGCTCTTGAACCAAGGTTTCATTGAAAGCTTGGATGATGGCTGAATTATCCGTCCCAGAGGACAGTACAGCGTTCTCGGTGTGTGACCCTAGGATCTCTACACCGTCGTCTACCTGTGGTAGGAAGTGTGAGTCTGCCCCCCTTTTGTTTGAGGAGGGGTCCTCAAAATCTGTAACAATGAAGTCCAAGTGACTGTCAGCGTGTAGTAGACTGTCACCTTGTGGGCTCAGATGTCCTTGAACCAAGACTTCACTGAAAGCTTGGATGATAACTGAATTACCTGTCCCAGAGGACAGTACAGCGTCAACGGTGTGGGACTCTTGGATCTCCACACCTTCATCTACCTGTGGTAGGAAGTGGTCAGGGAGTGCTGAAGGTGTCAGCTCGCAGAGGAGGTCCTCGTGATGGGCCAGAGTCTGGTCCAATTGTTGAGTCTCCTCTGTCTCATCTGTATATGAAGGATCACTTACCGGGTTTGTGGTCTCGGTTGGGGAATCCTTTTTTACCTTAGCGGTACCTGCTGTTAGACAGTCAGTGTCCTGACCTTGGTGAGGTACCACGAATGGCAGTGGACTGCTCACTGTGGCCCACATCGTCTGATTGCCATAATTTATAATCGCTTCAAAGCGATTTATAAAATCTTGGCCAACCACAAATGGAGCCCGGAGTGAGTCTAGATCAGACACATATACCGGGTGGTATAGTGACATCTCGCCAATCTGCATGTGGACCATGGCTATTAGGGTTGTTCTCGTCTTTGCGAGGCCCAGTTGATCACCATAAGTGTCTTTCACAAAGGGTATTTGCCTGTCAACATCGTTAGCGGCGGTCCGTAGCTCCTCAAACAGTTTGGCTGACATGACAGACACGTCTGAGCCGCTAACCAGGAGTGCTTCTTGCTCTAGGACCCCTTCCAATGTGAGTGGCAGGTAAGCTCTCTTAGCTATACCCCTTCTTACAAAGTGACACAGAAACCGTTCAGGTTTTTCCACACGTGTCTGTGTACGTGTGACTCTGTCCGTGTAATCATCGTCGCTGTCAGCATCATGATGGCTGTCTGCCTCATGACCGTCAGGATGTGGATTTTCAGCAATTTGCTTGCTGTCAGCATCTGGACTTTCAGGACGCAGATCATCAGCAATTTGTTTGCTGTCAGCATTTATGTCAGCGTTGACGTTGTTGTTGTCAACTGTGTGCACTGAGTTGTTGCAAAAGGCAGTGCTGCGCGTCGCTTCATCAGGTGGAACAAGGTTGTTTGTGTTATCATCAAGGACAACGTCATACGTTGTGTCAGCTTGGTCAACCACTGTAACATTCAAATCATTTGACAAACAAACCACATCCTCAGTCACGTCCTCGCGCGGAGGCGCCGCTTCCATAATCTGGAGCATGTGTGACTCATTGCATGTCTCGAGCGGGGCAGGGGCAGGAGGGCCGCTTCTCGGGGCACATGTCGGGACAGACCACTTTTCAAAGGGTCACGGTACCCAGACATCAACATCTCTCGAAGTTCACCCACAGTGAGATCCATGAGAGAACTCTTTTGGTTCGATCCGGACCATCTGGGTTCATCTGGAGGGCGAACACCTACCTTGTGTGGTTCTCTGCTCCTCTCAAGGTTTTCAACCTGAGGGGCAGGGGGTTCAGAACTCCTACAGCTCGTAGCACCATGCTGATGTATGTTATTATGAAAAACCTGTGACCTCTCGCACTTTGAAGGAGAGGGAACCTCTACTACTTCCTGCGAGTGGGATGTGACCTTTTGACCTGTACAACCCTCTGATGGTATCCTAGGTTGTATTTCGGCCTCAAAAACTGACGCAGCATATTGTCTTATCACTTCCATGGAATCTTTTTTGCAATCAACCTTGAAATGAACACATTTCATTTGAAAAGGCATAAGATTCATAATGAAAAGACGTTTAAACTCCACTTTTTCCTCTAATCCAGGAACAGGTTTGCCCCCGGAGTAGACCGAGATTAGCCTGTCGTAGAATGACAGGGGATTTTCCCACTTATCCTGACGGACGTTCTTAGCAGCTAAGTAATTAGCATACGAAGAGGCAGATTCCCCCAAAATGCGGGGAGCACGGGCAGGAATCCCAAGGCCCCCATCCATCCATCTAGGATAGATAGGAGAGGAGCCCCCCTCAGGTGGTTCACCTGTTTGAACGTCCATCTGTGTACTGATTTTCTGCGAAAAACCAAGTAAAGTGGGTCTCATATCGCAGCTTGCAAATATGCAAAGTGTATGAGCTGCTCAGAAAACATCCAAGATGTTAAATGAAATAAAAGTCAGTGATGTTTAGTAATTTGTCGACCTGTGACAAGGTCAAACAAAATTGGCTGTATTTTGTGTGACTTTGTGAAAATCAAGACAAAAGAAGCCTCATGTGTGTTATTTTAAACTTGCAGGTTAAAACAAAACAGGGACAGAGAGCTAGTTATGCACAGAATTGATGATAAAAGTGTCAGATTTTATCAAAAACAGACATGTCTGTATTAAACTGTGTAACTGTTCTGCCATCAACATTTGATTTTATGTGAAAATCAAAATAAAGTGTGCTGTGAGTACAATATCCTCAAAAATGTTCCTCTTCTGAAACGGGAACATTCAGCATGTACAAATTACCTGAAGACTGCGTCTTTCAATGTAACCAGCAGGGGTCACAGCGCTGGAAGTGAGTTTATCACAGCGACTGTAATTTCTCTATCTGACCGCTATAGAGGCGCTGTTATCACCAGCGAGCGAAGCTGCAGTTTTTTAGCCCACAGACATCTAACACGGATGAAAAGCATCAAGCAGACAGACCCAAAGCGTTACGTGGTACAGCTTCAGAGCCCCAGGCTCACAAAAACGAAATCATGTGAGCAAAATCGGTTGAACTGTGAAACCTTTTAAACTGCGTTTAAAAGAAATAAGGTCGGTCCTCATAAAACCGGCAAAATCGGTGTCACGTGACCTGGTCACATGGCGATCGGCAGTATCAGAGCAACCGACTCAATCCACCCATTAAAATCTCAAAAACACCGCGTTTAAACAGTCTTTTTAATGACAGTAATGGACAAACAAGCACGGAAACTCGTCTGGGACAAGCTGTGAAGTGAAAGTTGACGAGGAGCGGGCTTCACCCACTGCGCAAGCGTCAACACTTACAGCGTAATCGACCAATCACAGCGAAGACAGAACTGTAGTTCTAAAACCCAAGTGTTCATGGGAAACTGTGTCTTCCAAACCTAACGCCACCCACTAGTGACGTGCCGTTCGAGCGGTGCGTTCACGGACCTGCGGTCTTTTGAACTCTAGCGAGGAACGGACTTTTTCAACGTTCTAAAACAGTCATAAATACCGCAAAACACCGCGGTTAAGCCAGTCTTCGACGATATTACGTGCATAGAACTCGAACAAAACAAATAAACTGTTAGAAATGTGTGCAAAAATGAATCTGACAACCAGAGTCTACAGAAACCAACGTTCTTGAACGCGACACACAATGGACCAATCACAGCGTTTTAAGCAGCCATCTTGTCTCGGTACCGTTTAGCATTATAGCTCGGCTCAAAGTACTGGACTCTCTTCCACAAAATAAACGTATTTTTACACCGCAGAAAATACTGTCAATGAGCTGAAACACAACCAAGCTAACCCTCACGCCCCCAGGGGAGGCAGCACTCTAACTGTGTACAACAACGGACTTTACGTCAAACGGAACCGGAATACATCCGGTCCCAGCGGAGTGGGTTTTCCCGAACCTCGGCAAACAACACGTTGTAACAGATTAGGTAAAATGGAGCAGCAAATGTGTGAAACAGACCTTCAACAATAAATCGCAGATGTAATAGAATGAAACAGGATCGTGACTCGGCGGTCACAACAATGAAAGATGCATGCAGCCTCGTGACACGTAATGAAACGTCTCACAAGCACAGACAAAACATTTATCACGCACCCGCTCCAAGCATACGCTCAAATGTGAATGAAAAATAATTCTAACGGGAAAATAATCCAGACAATGCCACAATTAGCAACTCCCGGACACTCACCAGCCAAAACTATTCTTATAAGCCCAAAACCAGGATGCAAACTAATGCCAACAAACACCGTTAACAAAAATAAGCTACACCAAACAACTTAATAAACGTTCCAGGAACTCGGACGAGCCACCAATTGTAATTGAATAATAATGATGTAGTAAGGTATTTAAACACTTACTGAGCCACCATTATTGGATGCGCAGTTTAGCAGACTTTAATCTTGCACAAACTGCCACCAAAGTGCGAGTTCTTCCTTTTTCCGATACTAAGTTGTTTTTACTGTGATTAGACAAGAAATGTAATTTCACGCTTAGACTCAACTTATATTGGTCTACCAAAAAATAGACCTTTTATTGAAACTATCACAAAAATTACATAAACATTTGTATCGATATTAGCTCTGATTTAATAACTACGTTGACAAGAATTCAAATTAAAACAAACAGACAGTTGGACCTTTCTGTTGGCACATTACTTAAAGTTTACCATGATGAAAATAAACATAAGGAGGAGTTTAAGGAGGAAAGATAAAAGATTGAAATGAAATGGTTGAATCTTATCTTGAGATGTTTAACCAGTGATAGCACCCTCTGCTCGGTTTCGGCTGGACGTCCGTCCCGTGATGAAACACTTTTACCTTCGTGAAGATGATCCTGTCTCAACTCCGGTAAATTAGTCAAGCCAGACGCGCAGGCTGCTGCGTTTTACAGGCGACCACTTTCATCTTGCCACGGTCTCGTGAAGTCTGCGTCGGCCTCCCAGAGTGATGCCTGGTTCTGGTTTTGTTCAAGATAACTTCAGAAAGAGTGTCACCGCTTGGAGCTGTGACACTCGAAGTGGTTCACAGCTGACGTGCTGTTTGAACCTTTGCTGAAGACGTGGGCCTTTGGTGCCTGGCCGGAACGTACATCAGCTTGGAGAAAAACGTCCGTGCGTCTTCCCTTCTCCCTCAGAACTCCAAAACCCAGTGAGTGCTGAGAACTGAGTCCCAGCACGGAGACAAAACAAAAACCTGCAGGTGTGAAAACAGAGCACTCTCTGTTTAAGCACAGATGAATTGTTTTTAGAACGGACGGGAGACCGAAGATTAAGTTATGTCTAGAACTTCTCCTTCGAAACAAAAACAGTTCAAACAAATACGAAGAATTGTTCATTCAACTTTAGACACATTCTGCATAGAGCAGACAGTTTAAAGCACGATCATTCTGAGATGTTCTCTTAACTTTGTCATATTTAAAATATACCAGCTTAGTAAAATCATCATTGAAATGACAAAAATACTGTTTGATCAATTCTGAATTAACACACATTAAAGAGAAAGTTCAATCTGATTAATTAGTGTCCATTAATTCATAATAATTGTTAACCAAAATAGTGTTTACTCGTCTCCTTGAAGGCTTCAAGAATGTGTAACACTGAGAGTTCCAAAGAGATGCAGAGAGGTGTCCTTGAAGGTCAAGACAGAGGCCTATATCACTACATATACATCCCTGCATCCATTTGTGTGTGGTTGTGAGCATGCATAAGTGTATAAGGTTCCTCCAATAGAACATTTAGTAGCGACTGTGAAGCATCAGAGATCCGTCCCCCCAAAGCCCGAGGCAGACGAAGGAGCGATCAAAGCCCAAGACCCCAGGAAGGACCCCGAGCCCAGAGTCCCCAGGACTGCCCGAACAGGACGAGCCACTAGCCCACTCCCCAGATCCTACCAAGGGGAAGAACCGGACGAACCCCTACCAGCGACCACATACAATGACCCCCCGGTGTCGCCCGCGACAAATTCACAGGCCCCCGCCGGAGCCCGCTGCACCGACGTAGCCCCAGGGCCGGTCACCGAGGCCCGGGCACCGGGGACGCCCACCCCTCAGGCCCAGACCCGACCGGACCAGAGGGCACGAGCCCCACCAAGCAGCCACCAGGCCGTGCCGACAAACGCCCAAGCGCCCAACCCCAGATAGTGAGGGCCCCAAGCACGCCCGCAGGCAAGGGAACACCCACCAGGGGGGGCCACGTGGCAGGAGCGCGACACTAAGTAGCCTCGGAAGTATCAGAGAGGGGGCAGTCCAAAACCCAGCCTGACACTTAAACATTCATACACAGATATACTCATTCAGACCCACCCTCATCCTCACCCTCAGTCACAGAAAGACAAACAATAACGACATGTTCCATTCATAATCCCGATGCACACTCTATACCCCCTAGGTCCAAGACATGTACCTGCTCCCTGCGTGGGGCAGCCCACATCCAAACCCAGGAGGTAGGCCCATTCATTCTGGGGTGGAGAGTAGCAGACATCCAAGATCCGGCCCATCCCGCGCCCTGCCGACAGGACAGGACACCCGAGTCCAAGCAGCCCCAGGGGGAGCGCACTGCCAGCCCCGCCCACGGCGAACCCGCAGGCCCCGAACCCCCCCACACCCCAGCACAACCCCTGACAGCCCATCCCCAGAATGTCCGCCAGGCAACCAGGGGGGGTAAGAGAAAAATAAATAAATAATATATATATATAAATAAATACATAAATAAATAAAATCGAAATTAACAAATCAAGACCCCGACACACACACCCCCGTCCCCAAATGTACTGTTGGTGAGTGTTGTTCTAAAGTGTAATTAAAAGGGAAAGAGAAGGAGCAAAGGCTGGCATTATACCAGTTTCCCCTCCACTCCAACTCTAACCCAGGCCCTTATTGTCTAAATGCATAATGTTGAGTGAGCACAGGAATGGGGGCGAGAGTGATGTCATCCCGCCACCCATAACCATGTGCTCACTCCTTCCCTATATGTGACTTTTATGAAGATGTTTATGAATGAATGTCTAAAGTGTATATAAAATTGAGTCCCAGGTGCTCTGTACAACAGAGATGTAGAACCATTGCAGCACACCCGAGACTCAAATTCCCTACATGTATTAATTTAAGATGAAGAGGGCGGAGGTGCGTGGTGAGGGATGGGGAGAAAATATCTGCAGGAACAATGCTCCCACAGCGAGTCAGCTCCCCCGCTGACCCTGCGTACCCCCCCCAGTTCGCCAAGGTCCACCCAAGGAGCGAGGTAGTGGAAACACCTCTCCGACCGCCAGGCCATTGAGCCAAGACCAGAGAGGGACATGAGAGGATCTGAGTCTAAAATGATGTGGAACTGGCCATGTGGAAGATGGGCGTGAGCTACAAGTATACATATGTGATTTTTGTATGCACCTCCCAAATATGTGGAATTCATTGGATTATTCAAAATAAGTATTCTGTGTTCTTTTTTAAAACAGATCTCTCTTCTAAATGAGTCCTCGAGGCTGAATGAGACTAACCTGTATAAATAAAGGTTGAATGAAAAGTAGGCACGGATCCAAATCTCAAACCGAAGTTGTACAGAAACACAAGAGTGATAAAAGAACAGAAAACAACTTATATCAAAAGACAGCTTTAAAAGTACAAAAGGACATGTTTCTTTAAAAAAAAAAAAAGTGATCCCTGCCAGCTGCTGGGACATTCTGTGCTACAAGGTTTACAAACTAACAAATTAAAGAAATCAAGAATGACACTGTCACTACATATGCTTGTCTTTAGTGTCAGTTTCTTGCCCCAAAGCTCAAACTGAAGAAACCGAGAAAAATGCACGACATGAAAGTTCAGGTTTCATAGAACAGTAGGTAGCTTATTAAACCCTCTTTGATCCCGCTGTCTTTGATATCTGCACTCTCATAAAGAATTCACTTTCAGTAATAAATATATGTAGTTCAGAGAGACATCATGACACACACCCCTTCATACCCTTACAGTCTCTTTAAATTATACAAAACAACTTGGCAAAATATGCAGGTCAAAAGAATTGGAGAGAAGACGTGAGTAGCTTTAGTTCCTGACTTTTTGTTACGTTTGAGATTTTGTAGAGTGTATGATAACTTTTTTTTAAAGTTCATTGTATATTTAAGCTATTGAGATTTTGTCGGAATTGATAAGATGTCATTATGAAAACTTAGAAATGTACATTTAATCATCCTTAAAATGTGAAATGTTATGTATGCATCAATATATAAACTGGATAATGTCCACATCATTGTACAGTTAAATAAATGAGTTGCTGAACAGTTAGACACTTGGCATGTGAACTTCGGTGCTTCGGTGAGTTCACAAATATGGTTGTGTTTAGCCAGGATGAAAAGCTTCTTGCCTGTGACCCCGTACCCCAGTTGCCATGGCGTCTCTCTGTTAGTAATTATCCAAGCTTTCAGGGGAAAAACAAATAATGAGCAGCATCTATCAGAGCCCTGCCATCCCATTGTGTTCTGTCCTAGGCTCTACCGTGACCTGGCAATGCCATCCTGCTGAGCCCACTTTGCCCGGGGTCCAGACATGTTTGTTTGCTTTGCCCAAAGGATGACACGGAGCTGAGGAGACGAAAAGGTTGTGGCTGCTCCTGACCTGACCTCTCACCCCTCCTTCTGCTTAATGCCAGTGCCCCAAAGCTGTGATGACTGGGAAACACACATTTTCTCAAAGGTAAGTAAATAAGCACAGACACAGTTTTCAATGCACAGATTCACACACAAACAGAGAAAAACATAAGAAAAAAAATATTGATGTAGTTCAAGGTATTTCAATATATATTCATCTTGCTTCTCTTTTTTGTTTAACTGGACTTTTCAGCTGGATGATGGATGCAGGTATTCTGATTGACTGTTTTTAAATTAATTTTAATTTATTGAACCTAAATCTACCTTAAGTTCACTTAATTAGAGCTTTAATAAGCTGTGTTAGTAGAGCTGGAAAAATCCAGGCCCCATGTTCTT
>JBBPBX010074435.1:0-17580 GCA_038048925.1 Garcialebias charrua
GGGTATTTGCCTGTCAACATCGTTAGCGGCGGTCCTTAGCTCCTCAAACAGTTCGGCTGACATGGTAGACACGTCTGAGCCGCAAACCAGGAGTGCTTCTTGCGCGAGGACCCCTTCCAATGTGAGTGGCAGGTAAGCTCTCTTAGCTATCCCCCTTTTTATAAAGTTACACAGAAACCGTTCAGGTTTTTTCACACGTTTCTGTGTACGTGTGACTCTGTCTGTGTAATCATCGTCGCTGTCAGCATCATGATGGCTGTCTGCCTCATGACCTTCAGGACGTGGATTTTCAGCAATTTGTTTGCTGTCAGCATCTGGACTTTCAGGACGCTGATGTAGTGATATAGGCCTCTGTCTTGACCTTCAAGGACAGCTCTCTGCATCTCTTTGGAACTCTCAGTGTTACACCTTCTTGAAGCCTTCAAGGAGACGAGTAAACACTATTTTGGTTAACAATTATTATGAATTAATGGACACTAATTAATCAGATTGAACTTTCTCTTTAATGTGTGTTAATTCAGAATTGATCAAACAGTATTTTTGTCATTTCAATGATGATTTTACTAAGCTGGTATATTTTAAATATGACAAAGTTAAGAGAACATCTCAGAATGATCGTGCTTTAAACTGTCTGTTCTATGCAGAATGTGTCTAAAGTTGAATGAACAATTCTTCGTATTTGTTTGAACTGTTTTTGTTTCGAAGGAGAAGTTCTAGACATAACTTAATCTTCGGTCTCCCGTCCGTTCTAAAAACAATTCATCTGTGCTTAAACAGAGAGTGCTCTGTTTTCACACCTGCAGGTTTTTGTTTTGTCTCCGTGCTGGGACTCAGTTCTCAGCACTCACTGGGTTTTAGAGTTCTGAGGGAGAAGGGAAGACGCACGGACGTTTTTCTCCAAGCTGATGTACGTTCCGGCCAGGCACCAAAGGCCCACGTCTTCAGCAAAGGTTCAAACAGCACGTCAGCTGTGAACCACTTCGAGTGTCACAGCTCCAAGCGGTGACACTCTTTCTGAAGTTATCTTGAACAAAACCAGAACCAGGCATCACTCTGGGAGGCCGACGCAGACTTCACGAGACCGTGGCAAGATGAAAGTGGTCGCCTGTAAAACGCAGCAGCCTGCGCGTCTGGCTTGACTAATTTACCGGAGTTGAGACAGGATCATCTTCACGAAGGTAAAAGTGTTTCATCACGGGACGGACGTCCAGCCGAAACCGAGCAGAGGGTGCTATCACTGGTTAAACATCTCAAGATAAGATTCAACCATTTCATTTCAATCTTTTATCTTTCCTCCTTAAACTCCTCCTTATGTTTATTTTCATCATGGTAAACTTTAAGTAATGTGCCAACAGAAAGGTCCAACTGTCTGTTTGTTTTAATTTGAATTCTTGTCAACGTAGTTATTAAATCAGAGCTAATATCGATACAAATGTTTATGTAATTTTTGTGATAGTTTCAATAAAAGGTCTATTTTTTGGTAGACCAACATAAATTGAAGTCTAAGTGTGAAATTACATTTCTGATTAATCACAGTAAAAACAATTTAGTATCGGAAAAAGGAAGAACTCGCACTTTGGTGGCAGTTTGTGCAAGATTAAAGTCTGCTAAACTGCACATCCAATAATGGTGGCTCAGTAAGTGTTTAAATACCTTACTACATCATTATTATTCAATTACAATTGGTGGCCGCGTACTGGTCTTCTGAAAGATTAAATTGGTGGCTCGTCCGAGTTCCTGGAACGTTTATTAGGTTGTTTGGTGTAGCTTATTTTTGTTAACGGTGTTTGTTGGCATTAGTTTGCATCCTGGTTTTGGGCTTATAAGAATAGTTTTGGCTGGTGAGTGTCCGGGAGTTGCTAATTGTGGCATTGTCTGGATTATTTTCCCGTTAGAATTATTTTTCATTCACATTTGAGCGTATGCTTGGAGCGGGTGCGTGATAAATGTTTTGTCTGTGCTTGTGAGACGTTTCATTACGTGTCACGAGGCTGCATGCATCTTTCATTGTTGTGACCGCCGAGTCACGATCCTGTTTCATTCTATTACATCTGCGATTTTCTGTTGAAGCTGTGTCACACATTTGCTGCTCCATTTTTACCTAATCTGTTACAACGTGTTTGCCGAGGTTCGGGAAAACCCACTCCGCTAGTTTGGACCGGATGTATTCCGGTTCCGTTTGACGTAAAGTCCGTTGTTGTACACAGTTAGAGTGCTGCCTCCCCTGGGGGCGTGAGAGTTAGCTTGGTTGTGTTTTAGCTCATTGACAGTATTTTCTGCGGTGTAAAAATACGTTTATTTTGTGGAAGAGAGTCCAGTACTTTGGATCAGGCTAGGCTAATCGGTACCGAGAGACAAGATGGCTGCTTAAAACGCTGTGATTGGTCCATTGTGTGTCGCGTTCAAAGAACGTTGGTTTCTGTAGACTCTGGTTGTCAGATTCATTTTTGCACACATTTCTAACAGTTTATTTGTGTTGTTTGAGTTCTATGCACGTGATATCGTCGAAGACTGGCTTAACCGCGGTGTTTTGCGATATTTATGACTGCTTTAGAACGTTGAAAAGTCCGTTCCTCGCTAGAGTTCAAAAGACCGCAGGTCCGTGAACGCACCGCTCGTACGGCACGTCACTGGTGGGTGGCGTTAGGTTTGGAAGACTCAATTTCCCATGAACACTTGGGTTTTAGAACTACAGTTCTGTCTTCGCTGTGATTGGTCGATTACGCTGTATGTGTAGACGCATGCGCAGTGGGTGAAGCCCCGCTCCTCGTCACTTTTCACTTCAGCTACTTGTCCCAGACGAGTTTCCGTGCTTGTTTGTCCATTACTGTCTTTGAAAAGACTGTTTAATCGCGGTGTTTTTGAGATTTTAGTGGGTGGACAGAGCCGGTTGCTCTGAAAAACTGCCGATCGCCATGTGACCAGGTCACGTGACACCGATTTTGCCGGTTTTATGAGGACCGACCTTATTTCTTTTAAACGCAGTTTAAAAGGTTTCACAGTTCAACCGATTTTGCTCACATGATTTCGTTTTGTGAGCCTGGGTTCTAGAGCTTATCACGTTACGCTTTAGATCTGTCTGATTGATGCTTTTCATCCGTGTTGGATGTCTGTGTGGGCTGAAAGCTACGGCTGCGCTCACTGGTGATAACAGCGCCTCTATAGCGGTCAGATAGAGAAATTACAGTCGCTGTGATAAACTCACTTCCAGCGCTGTGACCCCTGCTGGTTACATTAGAAGACGCAGTCTTCCTGTAATGTGTACATGGTAACTGTTCCTGTTTTAAACGGGAAACATTTTGAGAATATTGTACTCACAGCACACTTGAATTTGATTTTCACATATAATCAAATGTTGATGGCAGAACAGTTACACAGATTTAATACAGACATGTATGTTTTTAGATAAAACTTAACAGTTTATCTTTAATTCTGTGCAAAACTGGCTCTCTGTCCCTATTTTTATTTTAAACTGCAAGTTTAAAATAACACACATGAGGCTTCTTTTGTCTTGGTTTTTCACAAAAAATCTCACAACGACAGCCGTTTTTGTTTGACCTTGTCACAGGTCGACAAATTACTAAACATCACTGACTTTTATTTCATTTAACATCTTGGATGTTTTCTGAGCAGCTCATACACTTTGCATATTTGCAAGCTGCGATATGAGACCCACTTTACTTGGTTTTTCGCAGAAAATCAGTACACAGATGGACGTTCAAACAGGTGAACCACCTGAGGGGGGCTCCTCTCCTATCTATCCTAGATGGATGGATGGGGGCCTTGGGATTCCTGCCCGTGCTCCCCGCATTTTGGGGGAATCGGCCTCATCGTATGCTAATTACTTAGCTGCTAGGAACGTCCATCAGGATAAGTGGGAAAATCCCCTGTCATTCTACGACAGGCTAATCTCGGTCTACTCCGGGGGAAAAACTATTCCTGGATTAGAGGAAAATATGGAGTTTAAACGTCTTTTCATTATGAATCTTATGCCTTTTCAAATGAAATGTGTTCATTTCAAGGTTGATTGCAAAAAAGATTCCATGGAAGTGATAAGACAATATGCTGCGTCAGTTTTTGAGGCCGAAATACAACCTAGGATACCATCAGAGGTTTGTACAGGTCAAAAGGTCACATCCCACTCGCAGGAAGTAGTAGAGGTTCCCTCTCCTTCAAAGTGCGAGAGGTCACAGGTTTTTCATAATAACATACATCAGCATGGTGCTACGAGCTGTAGGAGTTCTGAACCCCCTGCCCCTCAGGTTGAAAACCTTGAGAGGAGCAGAGAACCACACAAGGTAGGTGTTCGCCCTCCAGATGAACCCAGATGGTCCGGATCGAACCAAAAGAGTTCTCTCATGGATCTCACTGTGGGTGAACTTCGAGAGATGTTGATGTCTGGGTACCGTGACCCTTTGAAAAGTGGTCTGTCCCGACATGTGCCCCCGAGAAGCGGCCCTCCTGCCCCTGCCCCGCTCGAGACATGCAATGAGTCACACATGCTCCAGATTATGGAAGCGGCGCCTCCGCGCGAGGACGTGACTGAGGATGTGGTTTGTTTGTCAAATGATTTGAATGTTACAGTGGTTGACCAAGCTGACACAACGTATGACGTTGTCCTTGATGATAACACAAACAACCTTGTTCCACCTGATGAAGCGACGCGCAGCACTGCCTTTTGCAACAACTCAGTGCACACAGTTGACAACAACAACGTCAACGCTGACATAAATGCTGACAGCAAACAAATTGCTGATGATCTGCGTCCTGAAAGTCCAGATGCTGACAGCAAGCAAATTGCTGAAAATCCACATCCTGACGGTCATGAGGCAGACAGCCATCATGATGCTGACAGCGACGATGATTACACAGACAGAGTCACACGTACACAGACACGTGTGGAAAAACCTGAACGGTTTCTGTGTCACTTTGTAAGAAGGGGTAAAGCTAAGAGAGCTTACCTCCCACTCACATTGGAAGGGGTCCTAGAGCAAGAAGCGCTCCTGGTTAGCGGCTCAGACGTGTCTATCATGTCTGCCGAACTGTTTGAGGAGCTAAGGACCGCCGCTAACGATGTTGGCAGGCAAATACCCTTTGTGAAATACACTTATGGTGAACAAGAAGGCCTCGCAGAGACGAGCACATCCCTAATAGCCATGGTTCACATGCAGATTGGCGAAATGTCACTATACCATCCGGTATATGTGTCTGAACTTGACTCACTCCAGACTCCATTTGTGGTTGGCCAGGATTTTATAAATCGCTTTGAAGCAATTATAAATTATGGCAATCAGACAATGTGGACCACAGTGAGCAGTCCACTGCCAATCGTGGTACCTCCTCAAGGTCAGGACACTGACTGTCTAACAACAGGTACCGCTGAGGTCACATGGGATTCCCCAACCGAGACCACAGACCCGGTAAGTGAACCTTCAACTACAGGTGAGACAGAGGAGACTCAACAATTGGACCAGACTCTGGCCCATCACGAGGACCTCCTCTGCGAGCTGACACCTTCAGCACTCCCTGACCACTTCCTACCACAGGTAGATGAAGGTGTGGAGATCCAAGAGTCCCACACCGATGACGCTGTACTGTCCTGTGGGACAGGTAATTCGGCAAACAGCCAAGCTTTCAGTGAAGTCTTGGTTCAAGGACATCTGAGCCCACAAGGTGACAGTCTACAACACTCTGACAGTCACTTGGACTTCATTGTTACTGATTTTGAGGACCCCTCCTTAAACGAAAGGGGGGCAGACTCACACTTCCTACCACGGGTAGAGGACGGTGTAGAGGTCCAAGGATCACGCACCGAGAACGCTGTGCTGTCCTCTGGGACAGGTAATTCAGTTATCAGCCAAGCGTTCAATGAAACCTTGGTTCAAGAGCATTTGAATTTAGAACTACTCAGAGATGACATAGTTCTTACAGACTCAAAGAGCACCTCTTCATTCATGAAGTGGGAAGACATACATCACAACGACAGAGACACGCCTGCGACGGCGCCGACAGTTGTGACACACCTGCATTACGCAGAAAGAGGTAAACGTACAGAGGTACGTTGGCCGAGACCTATAAGGTTCCTGTACAAGGTTCCCCATAAACTGCGCGAACAGCTTAAACTAAACAATGGCATCCTAACTCGTGCCCATGGACGGACGTCCACACCCGTGTGCTTGGTCCCTCATGACCACAGGGGGGTGATGTTAGGCCATGCCCATGTCAAGGACAAAGATTTCAATAACCCCACAAACGACAAAGATCTCGCAAACTCACAGACTTCATGGGAAAACAAGGTCGTCCAAGCACAGGATAGTAAATAAGCTTAAACAAGTTTAAACTATTCTAGTTGCGAAAAGAAACCGTTCCAACTAGAACTTAGAAACGCTAAGCATAGAACCCACAACAAAAAACTAACCTTTACAACCGTTTAAATCTGCAGGATTTAATTGACATCGGTTGTAAAGCTAAGAACTGTTTTTCTTGTGTGTGACGTTGGAGTCTGACGACCAGAGTGAGTTTGACGTAGTGAAACGTTGTTTTTAGTTGCTTGATTGCTACTTTTGTTGTTATTGAAGTTGTTATTGTTTTCTGAACACTCCCAGCCAATAGAGGTTTTGATTGTTGATAAGTTGAAGACTTAAATGGATTTTAACTATGCCAACATGCTGTTCATTTTGTTAAAGATCTCAATCTTTGATGAGTCATAGTAGATTAATACTACTTAAGGTACTATAATCTACACTGATCTCCCAATCATTTAGGTAGAACCGATTCGATCGTTTCTATTCTAGATCTATTCATTTTGATGAGTCTCGCCATAGACTTCAAAATTTTTAGGGATTACCAAATCTTGCGTCGTTCGTCTAAAAGACAACAGACATTTAGACCAAACTAGTTTCATTTTTATTTTAGTTTAACCTAAACTAATTAATGAATGGAGGAATAGTTTGAATGAAGAGGCCTTCGTTACAGAAGCCCTCCACATTTCTATAGGTATAGATCCCTATTTCTGATTTTTACAGCATTGATCCACCCCTTAATTGGTAATTTTAGCTGATCTAATCCATGATAGCTTACATACCAGGTGCATATAGGTAAGGCTTAATGTAGAATCCCAATCATAAGCCCACCTAAAACCACATAATTGCATGACACATTGAACCAGGGTGGCACCGACTGGAAGCCATCCAGCCTGCAACCTTCGATGTGGGGACCTGCTGATCCAACGTTGGTCTTCAACCTTCATCCAAGGCCCGCCTCCTCTGCTTCAATCGAGGGATCCCCTCTACATGCTGATTAAAACCATTCTTGCTGATGAAATCAATAACCCCCATCGTTGTGGATTTACCGTTGTGGATTATAAGACTTTGTTTTCCAAGGGATCACAGACTCAGTTCTCCATGGGTTAACAGACTATGTTTTCCAAAGGATTAAAAGCTTGCCGCAATGGGATTACCTACGAACAGTATGGAATTTCCAAAAACATTATGGGAGTATATTTTTGAATTTTTTTTTTCCCACTTGCTGGATTACATAGAGGTCAGAGACATTCGGTGGTATCCTTTCGTGTTGGAACTCATCCCCAAGGACAGGCGATGACTTCCAAAAAGGGGGACTGTAGTGATATAGGCCTCTGTCTTGACCTTCAAGGACACCTCTCTGCATCTCTTTGGAACTCTCAGTGTTACACCTTCTTGAAGCCTTCAAGGAGACGAGTAAACACTATTTTGGTTAACAATTATTATGAATTAATGGACACTAATTAATCAGATTGAACTTTCTCTTTAATGTGTGTTAATTCAGAATTGATCAAACAGTATTTTTGTCATTTCAATGATGATTTTACTAAGCTGGTATATTTTAAATATGACAAAGTTAAGAGAACATCTCAGAATGATCGTGCTTTAAACTGTCTGTTCTATGCAGAATGTGTCTAAAGTTGAATGAACAATTCTTCGTATTTGTTTGAACTGTTTTTGTTTCGAAGGAGAAGTTCTAGACATAACTTAATCTTCGGTCTCCCGTCCGTTCTAAAAACAATTCATCTGTGCTTAAACAGAGAGTGCTCTGTTTTCACACCTGCAGGTTTTTGTTTTGTCTCCGTGCTGGGACTCAGTTCTCAGCACTCACTGGGTTTTAGAGTTCTGAGGGAGAAGGGAAGACGCACGGACGTTTTTCTCCAAGCTGATGTACGTTCCGGCCAGGCACCAAAGGCCCACGTCTTCAGCAAAGGTTCAAACAGCACGTCAGCTGTGAACCACTTCGAGTGTCACAGCTCCAAGCGGTGACACTCTTTCTGAAGTTATCTTGAACAAAACCAGAACCAGGCATCACTCTGGGAGGCCGACGCAGACTTCACGAGACCGTGGCAAGATGAAAGTGGTCGCCTGTAAAACGCAGCAGCCTGCGCGTCTGGCTTGACTAATTTACCGGAGTTGAGACAGGATCATCTTCACGAAGGTAAAAGTGTTTCATCACGGGACGGACGTCCAGCCGAAACCGAGCAGAGGGTGCTATCACTGGTTAAACATCTCAAGATAAGATTCAACCATTTCATTTCAATCTTTTATCTTTCCTCCTTAAACTCCTCCTTATGTTTATTTTCATCATGGTAAACTTTAAGTAATGTGCCAACAGAAAGGTCCAACTGTCTGTTTGTTTTAATTTGAATTCTTGTCAACGTAGTTATTAAATCAGAGCTAATATCGATACAAATGTTTATGTAATTTTTGTGATAGTTTCAATAAAAGGTCTATTTTTTGGTAGACCAACATAAATTGAAGTCTAAGTGTGAAATTACATTTCTGATTAATCACAGTAAAAACAATTTAGTATCGGAAAAAGGAAGAACTCGCACTTTGGTGGCAGTTTGTGCAAGATTAAAGTCTGCTAAACTGCACATCCAATAATGGTGGCTCAGTAAGTGTTTAAATACCTTACTATTGTCATTATTATTCAATTACACTGATCATCAGCAATTTGTTTGCTGTCTGCAGCTTTGTCAATGTTGATGATGTTGTCAACTGTGTGCACTGAGTTGTTGCAAAAGGCAGTGCTGCGCGTCACTTCGTCAGGTTGAACAACGTTGTTTGTGTTATCATCAAGGACAACATCACACGTTGTGTCAGCTTGGTCAACCACTGTAACATTCAAATCATTTGACAAACAACTCACAACCTCAGTCACGTCCACGCGCGGAGGCGCCGTTTCCATAATCTGGAGCATGTGTGACTCTTTGCATGTCTCGAACTGTGCAGTTCGAGGGGCAGGGGCAGGAGGGCCGCTTCTCGGGGGTACATGTCGGGACAGACCATTTTTCAAAGGGTCACGGTTCCCAGACATCAACTTCTCTCGAAGTTCACCCACTGTGAGACCTAGGTGAGAACTCTTTTGGTTCGATCTGAACCATCTTGGTTCACCTAGAGAGCGAACACCTACCTTGTGTGGTTCTCTGCTCATCTCAGGGTTTTCAACCTGAGGGGCAGGGGCAGAACTCCCTGTGAACCGATCAGAGTCAATGTTCCAGCTGGACACAATCTGTGGTTTGTTATCATGAAAAACGTGTTTACTCTCGCACTCTGTAGGAGAGGGAACCTCTTCTATTTTCTGCGAGCGGGATGTGACCTTTTGACCTGGGCACACCACTGAGGGTGTTTTTCGCTGTTCGAGCATGTCAAAAAATTCCATAGCACATTGTTTAATTTCTGCCATGGTACTCTCTTTGCAATTAACATTGAAGCGAACACATTTCATTATGAAAGGTATTAGATTCAAAGTGAAACGACTTTTAAACAGGTAATCTTCCTCAATTCCAGGGACAGTTTTGTCCCCTGTGTAAGCAGAGAGGAGCCTGTCGTAAAACACCAGGGGATGTTCACCTGGTTCCTGAAGGACGTTCTTTGCAGCTAAGTACCTATCAAATGATGAAACAAGCCCACAATTTGTTGATGCACCTGCTAGAACGTCCATCTTTGTACTGATTTTCTGTGAAAAATCAAGTAAAGTGGGTCTCATTTCACAGTGTGCAGTCCCACCATGTGATGCCTGCGGCAGTCAACATGGAGTCCAAGATGTGAAATCAAATAAAAATCAGTGATTTTTATTAATTTGTCGACCCATGAGACGACCATCAAGGTCGGCTATTTTTGTGTGATTCCTGTGAAAATCAAGGCCAAAGATGCCTCATCTGTGTTATATTAAACATGCAGTTTAAAATAAACAGGGACAGACAGCTTGTTTTGCACAGAATTTATGATAAAAGTGTCAAGTTTTATCAAAATGCAGACATGTCTGTATTAAATCTGTGTAACTGTTCTGCCAACAACATTTGATTTTCTGCGAAAATCAAATCAAAGGATGCTGTGAGTACAATATTTCAAATAGTTCCCCGTTTAAAACAGGAACATTCAACATGTACAAATTACAGGAAGACTGCGTCTTCTAAAGTAACCAGCAGCGGGTACAGCGCTGGATAAGTTTATCACAGCGACTGCAATTTCTCTATCTGACCGCAATAGAGGCGCTGTTGTCGCCTGTGAGCGCAGCCATGAGCTGCCAAACATTAACAGACGTCTAACAACGGGTCAAAAGCATCAATCAGAAATATCCAGAGCTTTGACGTGACAAAACTCTAGAACCCCAGCCTCACAAAATACGAAACGATGTGAGAAACATTGGTTGAACTTGAAACCTTTTAAACTGCGTTTAAAAGAAAAAAAGGTCGGTCCACATAAAGCAGTTGTAGCTCCCGGTGTCACGTGACCTGGTCACATGGCGATCGGTAGTCTTAGAACAACTGACTCCCACATTCACTAAAGTCTCAAAAACACCGCGTTTAAACAGTCTTTTCAATGACAGTAATGGACAAACAAGCATGGAAACTTGTCTGGGACAAGCAACTGAAGTGAAAATTGACGAGGAGTGAGCTCCTCACTCCTTCAAGCGTCAACACTTACAGCGTAATCGACCAATCACAGCGAAGACAGAACTGTAGTTCTAACCCAAGTGTTCACGGGTAATGGAGTCTTCGAAACCTGACGTCACTCACGTGTGACGTGCCGTTCGAGCATTGTGTTCACAAACCTGCAGTCGGTCGAACAAGAGCGTGGAACGGACTTTTCAATGTTCTAAAACAGTCATAAATATCGCAAAACACCGCGGTTAAGCCAGTCTTCGACGATATCACGTGCATAGAACCCAAACAACACAGATAAACTGTCAGAAATGTGTGCAAAAATGAATCTGACAACCACAGTCTACAGAACCAACTTTTTTGAACACGACACACAATGGACCAATCACAGCGCTTTAAGCAGCCATTTTGCCTCGGTACCGCTAACGTGTTAGCTCGACCCAAAGTCCTGGACACTCTTTCACAAAATAAACGTAGAATACACCACAGAAAATACTGCCAACGAGCCCAATCACATTCAGGCTACCCCCACGCCTTCCAGAGAAGGCAGCACGCTAACTGTGTACAACAACGGACTTTACGTCACTCGGAACCGGAGGTCGGAACGTCCGGTCCAAAAGCTGAGTGGGTTTCACCCGAACCTCGGCAAACACGTTGTAACAGATTAGGTAAAATGGAGCAGCAAATGAGTGAAACAGACCTTCAACAGCAAACCGCAGAAGTAATAACACGAAGCAGAGGTGACACGACGGTCACAAAACGAAAAAATGCATGCAGCCTCGCGACACGTAATAAAACGTCTCACAAACAAACATTCATTCATCTGCAGCTTCAAGCATACGTTGAAATGTGAAAGAAAAGATAATTCTGTGGTTCATCCTCTGTTTGGTTTCGGCTGGACATCCGTACCGTGATGAAACGACGTTTACCTTTGTGAAGATTTTCTTATCTCGACTCCAGTAAAGTAGTCAAGCCAGACGCGCATGCCGGCTGCGTTTTACAGGCGACACATTTTCATCCTGCCACGGTCTCGTGAGGTCTGCTGAAGCCTCCCAGAGTAATGTTATCAGCTCCGGTTTGGTTTCAAGATAACTTCCAGGAAAAGTTCACAGCTTGGAGCAGTGACCCTCAGATGGCTAACAGCTGACGTGCTGTTGGCCTCGCTGAAGACGTGGGCCTTTGGCTGATGGCCGGGACGTACAACAGCTTGGAGAAAGACGTCTATGCATCTTTCATTCTCCCAGAGAACTCACTGTTGTTGAGTTAGTGGTTCCCTTTGCACTCTAAGAATCAACAGGAAGTGTCCCTTTAAGAAGGGGGTGTGACTTAGTCACATACTTCCTGCTGATTGGTTGTCGTACCCCTAGAGAGGGTGTGACTTTGCAAGTGAGTGAGTTTGAGTGACAGATGATAGGGTAGACAATACATACTTCACATCTGCCTTCAACACCATGATCCCCCAAACTCTGATGGACAAACTATCCACACTTGGACTAAGCCCCTCCATCTGTAACTGGGTACTAGACTTCTTAACAAACAGACCACAGTCCGTGAAGATCCACAACTTCTCCTCCTCCACCATCACCCTCAGCACTGGCTCTCCTCAAGGATGTGTGCTGAGCCCTCTTCTGTTCACTCTGCTCACATATGATTGTACAGCCACACATCCAGGCTGTCATATTGTTAAGTTTGCAGATGATACAGCTGTGGTGGGATGCATCACAGATAATGATGAATCCAGCTACAGACAGGAGGTGGAACATCTGGAGAGCTGGTGCAAAGAGAACAACCTTCACATGAATGTGAAGAAGACGAAGGAGATGATTGTGGACTTCAGAAGGAACAAACACACCCACACCCCACTGTATATAGGTGGATCTGCGGTGGAGGTGGTCTCCAGCTACAAGTACCTGGGTGTACACTTGAATGATAACCTCAGCTGGAGCAATAACACCACCAGCCTGATCAAGAAAGGTCATCAGAGACTCTACTTCCTCAGACGGCTGAGACGAGCTGGTCTGAGAAGCTCAGTCCTCACCTCGTTCTACAGGTGTGCAGTGGAGAGCGTCCTGTGCTCCAGCATCAACGTGTGGCATGGAGGCTGCACAGTTGCAGAGAGGAAAGCTCTACAAAGAGTGGTGAAGGCTGCACAGAAGTCTGTGGGAGTCAGTCTCCCCACCATCACAGACATTTACACCTCCAGATGCAGAAAAAGAGCCACCTGCATCATGAAAGACCTCACTCACCCAGCACACTCACTCTTTGCACCACTCCCCTCGGGACGGAGGTTGAGGAGCATCAAATGTAGAACCACTAGACTGAGGAACAGCTTCTACCCTGAGGCTGTCAGACTCATGAATAAATAAATAATAAGAATAAACACTGCAAAATGTCACATCATGTTGATACTGATCTGTTTCTTGTTGCTGCGTTCATCTGTGACTATCTGCGTTCATCTGTGACCATCTGCTCATGTTCGTGCTGCTGTTTATAATGATGTTTTTCTACTACATTAGGGCTTAGTGTATTACTAGCTGATGTCTCTCTTAGTTAATCCTAGATGTTATTATTGTTTTTCTCTTGCATTTGTTGTTGGATGTAACTGGGACCCTGTGTACATAATCTCGTTTTCAACACATGTACTACATGCAGTGCAAATGACAATAAATTCTCTCTGACTCTGACTCTGACTCTGACATAGAAAACATACGTCAGAAGATGCAGGTGCATGTGAACAAGCCATGTAATTTGTTTTGAGAACAGATTCATTGTTTTTAGAAAGGACGGGAGACAGAAAGCAAATTATGTCTGGAACTTTTCCTTCGTTCCAAAAACACTTCAAACAAATACGACGGATTGTTCAGTCAACTTTAAGACAGTTATTCTGCACAGAGCAGACAGTTTAGAGCAAGATCATTCTGAGATGTTCTCTTAACTTTGGCATATTTAAAATATACCAGCTTAGTAAAATCATCATTAAATGACAAAAATATACTGTTGATCAATTCTGAATTAACACACATTAAAGAGAAAGTTCAATCTGATTAATTAGTGTCCATTAATCCAAAATAATTGTAACAAATATAAGTGTCCACTTGTCTCCTTGAGAGTTTCAAGAAGGTGTAACACTGAGAGATTCAGAGAGATGTGGAGAGGTGTACTTGAAGGTCAAGACAGAGGGCCTGTATTACTACATGTACATACAAACTGATTGCTGGTTGAAAGGCAAACTTCGCCTAAATCCCAGTAACTCTGCTCCTTAATGATAGTTATCTGTGAAGATCAAGGCCTGGTTAATAGGCTCACTGTTCACTAGGGGTGTAACGGTACGCTAAAATCACATTTCGGTTCCACTACAAGGAGAGCTCGGTTCGGTTTATTTTCGGTTTATTTTCTGTACAAATTTATTTATTTATTTTACAAAATAAAGACTTACAAAATGTTTATTTTGAAAATATGCCAAAAATATGTTTGTATTGTATTGTAGTAATAAATAAAAGTGACCCATTTGGATGATATTTTAAATAAACAGCACTCTACAATAAATAAACTATATGAACAATAATAAAAATCTTAATAAATGCAATAACAGTCAGAACCAGAACAATAAGCAGCAACAGACTGTTTACAATCTAACTAATCAAGTTTTTGTTCAGTAGCAGCAGTGTGGCTGTATTTGTCCTCATTACTGTACTCACAACTTCTTCTTGGTGCAGGTGTTGGAACAGTTCAGAGTTCAGTTCAGTCATCACACACTTCTTAGCTGCAGGTGGATTTACCTCTGTCACAGACTGGAAATAAAAAACAAAAGAGATTTAAAAAAAAACAAGTTAATAAGATTATGATTTAAAAAAAAAGATTATTTAGATAATAATAAAACAATACCTCTTGAACGGTTGAATCTCTCACTCTTCATCATCATGGCAGGGCTTTAATCTGGTCCAGGGCTTGTTGTTGACAACATCAGTTAGTTTTTTCATAAAGAGCTGAACTTTTTGAAGTGTTGACGTGATGAATGTCTCATAGCGACGCTCAGCAACTTTAAAGCCTGCGCATATAACAACGTTCAGACTTAGATTCGAGATTTAAAAACTCATACAGCTTGTGTTATTGCTCTGGACCGCTCTGATTACCTGATGAAGTAGTTTTAATACAGCTGCTGTTCACGTTCGGATGAAGTAGTTTTAATACAGCTCTTCGTTCACGTTCGGAGACAGTTTCCAGCGCGTTCACTGCTGCAGAGAGCTGCGTCACGCAGCTGCTGCAGAGTCCTCATGAAACAAAGTCCACACAAGCTGCGTGTGCGCTCGTCTTTTAACAAGAAAGCTATAACGTTCACAAACAGGAGACCGCACGAGATGCTAACGGCTAAATGCTGCGCGTGCTACGCGATAATAGCTCCGTGCTGAAACGCGCCCAGGAAATTTTGTTCCGCGGTGCATATATTCCCCTGTTAAGAACGTTTAATGAGTGAAAAAATAACCGAAACGGTACGCAGGTGGACCGAACCGAACGTGGTGGACCAAAACGGTCCGGTACACCCATTACAACCGTTACATGCTTACTGTTCACCCACGTATTCTTCCGCCGAAGTCCTCTGAAGTCCTCCAAAGTCCACCGAAGTCCTCCAAAGTCCACCGAAATCCGCCGAAGTGCGGTCACCGAAGTCGACAGAAGTCCGCCGAGGTCAGGCGAAGTCCTCCATGGTCGAGATGAGGTCCAGCTTGCAGCTTCACGGCTCACCAGCCTACTATGGCCGACAACATGTGCAGCCGTACTCCGCCAAAGTCCGCAGAGGTTTAGCCAAAGACCTCCGAAGGCCGAGACGAGGCCCAGCTACAATGCTAACCAGTCCACTTTGGCAGGCGTACAATTGTCGCCATAGCTCCCATGTCTGAAACACGAAGACCGGATCCTCGGCTCCAGCAACCCGCCGGCCCAAGAGCGACAATTCGCTCCTCAGAAGGCACCCGGAACGTGTAAGTCAGTCGTAATCGTCCATTAATCGCCCTTCTCAATCCAATTGTTTTTAGTCCTCAAGCATTCGAGTTTGATTGTCAGAATTGTTGGCTAGAATTGTTAGAAAAGATTAAAACTGTCTCGCAGCGTAGCGTTTCGTTGAACGTCTGTCCGCGGCAGCCATCTTGAACCTTACTTTGTTTTATCTAAGTTCAACGATAATTTGTTAATCTTAAACCAATTTTGTATTTTTACAAATTCTGTCTTAACAGACTCAAAAATCTGATCCATATTGTTTCCTGAACAAAAAAACGTATCATTGGCAAAAAGTATACATTTGAAAAATTCTGACACCTCAACCAACTTTTTGACATATAGAATAAATAGCTTTGGCCCAATTATGAAGCCCTGGGGGACTCCACAAGTAATATTACATAAATCAGATTTCCATCCATCCATCCATTTTCTTCCGCTTATCCGGGGTCGGGTTGCGGGGGTAGCAGCCTAAGTAGGGAGGCCCAGACTTCCCTCTCCCCAGCCACATGGAGCAGCTCCTCTGGGGGAATCCCAAGGCGTTCCCAGGCCAGCCGAGAAACATAGTCCCTCCAGCGTGTCCTGGGTCTTCCTCTGGGTCTCCTCCCGGTGGGACATGCCCGGAACACCTCACCATCCTAACCAGATGCCCGAGCCACCTCAACTGGCTCCTCTCGATGTGGAGAAGCAGCGGCTCTACTCCGAGTCCCTCCCGGATGACTGAGCTTCTCACCCTATCTCTAAGGGAGAGTCCAGACACCCTGCGGAGAAAACTCATTTCAGCCGCTTGTATCCGAGATCTCGTTCTTTCGGTCACAACCCAAAGCTCATGACCATAGATGAGGGTGGGAACGTAGATCGATCGGTAAATTGAGAGCTTTGCCTTTCGACTCAGCTCTCTCTTCACCACGACAGACCGGTACAGCGCCCGCTTCACTGCGGACGCTGCACCTATCCGCCTATCGATCTCACGCTCCAGTTTTCCCTCATTCGTGAACAAGACCCCGAGATACTTAAACTCCTCCACTTGGGGCAGGACCTCCTCCCCGACCCGGAGAGGGCATGCTACCCTTTTCCGGCTCAAGACCATGGCCTCGGATTTGGAGGAACTGATCCTCATCCCGGCCGCATCACACTCGGCTGCAAACCGCTCCAGCGAAAGCTGTAGATCACGATCTGATGAAGCCAATAGGACCACATCATCTGCAAAAAACAGAGAAGCGATTCTAAGGCCACCAAAACGGATCCTCTCAACACCTTGGCTGCGCCTAGAAATTCTGTCCATAAAAGTTATGAACAGAATCGGTGACAAAGGGCAACCTTGGCGGAGTCCAACTCTCACTGGAAACGAGCCTGACTTACTGCCGGCAATGCGGACCAAGCTCTGACACCGGTCGTACAGGGACCTAACAGCCCATATCAATGGGTCTGGTACCCCATACTCCCGGAGTACCCCCCACAGAACCCCCCGAGGGATGCGGTCGAATGCCTTCTCCAAGTCCACAAAGCACATGTAAACTGGTTGGGCAAACTCCCATGTACCCTCCAGGACCCTGCTGAGGGTGTAGAGCTGGTCCAGTGTTCCACGACCAGCACGAAAACCACACTGCTCCTCCTGAATCCGAGGTTCGACTATCCGACGGACCCTCCTCTCCAGAACCCCTGAATAGACC